>VONZ01001990.1:0-77942 GCA_012976165.1 Labeo catla | reverse complement strand
GTAGTTTATTTTGGTTGTGGTTCACACTTCTTTTTGTATGTCAGCAGACACTTTTCAGGTTACAAAGGACTTCCTATCATGCAGACACAAAAAGAAAAAAAATCTTTGAATTCTGGGATGTTTTTGTTGAAATGGCAAGCAGCGTCTTTTAGAAAAGGCCAGTATGTATTTTCAAGAGGCTGCTTTTATGTACATGGTAACATCACATAAGCATCTCTTCAATAATGCCTAGTTTTGCTGGATTATAGCAGTTTTTATTCTTCCAAAAGCCAAGTTCAGACCGTAGTGTTCACAGAGAATGAAGCCATGTTTAATACCATAACCACAACAAAAATAGCAGCCATTTAAGTGGACTAGTTGATAAACATACATGCTGAAACGCATAAGCTGTACTGTGTTGCAGGCAGTGTTAAATCCGACGGGCAGTATATGCGCCCCAAGGAAGAACAGATACTTCCCTTAGCAAGATGTATTTGGAGCTACACACACTAATCAAACCTTGGCTGAGAGGATCCAAACAGCTTTACCGCAGCCTGTCTGGAAGACAAAGAGTGACCTGAGTGGCTGGAGACATGGATATTTTGTAAAATCTCAGCGAGTGTGGTTGCTTTTGTAGCACAGTTTCTTTCAGAAAGTGATCTGAGCCGTAAAGGGACTCTGACTGTGAAAGGTTTTAAATGTGGAGCTACACAAACAGGTCTGGGGGAGAGTATGGAAAGCTTTTGGGGGAAAATAGTACTACTGTGATAGCAAAATTTCAGTCTATACCAATCCAGTGAAATCTCACAGCGAAATAGCACAGCGAAAACTAAGAAATAAGTTAAAAATGAATATAAATATTAAGTAAAAAGAATGCAGCCTATCAGTAGCTGAACAAAACAATTATTTATTTCTACAATTTCTATGATTTTCTAATATTTCTATATTGTAATAAGTAACTGTACAAGTAAACAGTAAGCAATAAATAACAAATAAATAAAGAACTAGTGTTAATTTTGTCAGCCATTTTTAAATGTAGTCTTAGTCTTAGTCCTGTGTCAAATGTATGTTTTACTGTTCACAGCGACCTGTTTCGGTGCCTGTCTCTTTAAATGATAATGAGCTACTGCTCACCCCGCCCCTCTCTCTCTCAGATGCCAGGAGTAAATGATGATTGCCAAGTTCATTATTACATTCAAAAAACCTCAATCGCTCAATCTGAGACATTCTTGTCTACAACTGCTCCAGCATCAAAACAATGGCAGACTGTTTACAGCTCAGTCAAGGTGGGTCTGTGCTAAAACGCCACTATTAATCAATTATTGTGGGAGGGGCCTGTGCAGTACTACATCACTCTGCCAAGAATCTGTGAACGGCTTGCTCTGAAAAAAGAGGTTATGATTTTTGGGGATTAAAAAAAACACTGGGTGGATTTTTATCATGGTTGTGGTTGTGTACACACACTGCCAACACACAGTTCGGTTCAAACAACGTGTAAAAGTGAATTTTGCATCTGATGACCCCTTTAAGTCTCGTTATGTGAATATTATTGTTTGATTCATTTGAGCTTTTAATTGTTTGATTTTTATTTTAATAGATGGCGACAGGTCTAGTGTGTTCATTTATATTCACAGAAAAACAGATGGTTTACATTAATAACTCAGTAAAATGGCAAAAGAGGTACATTTGACCTTTTTTATATGCATATGCAGTTGCATCATTAATTGATTTATTGTTATTTGATTTTTTTTATCATTAATTTTAGTAATGATACTTTTTACATCCTTTTATTTCCAGAGAGAAAGTAGGAATAAATCCACCTGCACTCTCTAACTTCAGCTAATTCAGTGATTAAACCTTTTATTAATGTCATTAAATGTTGGAAAGTATTAAGGGCACAATTAAATAAATTACCCATCCATGGTCCTGGAAGTACTGACAAAGTAGTCTTTTGACTGGCAGTGCACTGACACTGGAGGTGAAAACTTGAAGTCAAAATAGGAGAGAGATGAAGAATACTAAAGGGAGGGAGGTATTGTGGAAAGAGGCAGATCGGCAAACTAAAAGGCCATTTACTTCACCGGAGAGCTCAGAGGGTTGTGTGTGGAAAGACTATCAAAGACTAAGTCGTCAAACAGTTGAACAGTCCGGTCCTTTTGTGATGTAGTGTATTATTTCTGATGCACTGTCAAGTCCAACGGGAGCAGTTAATATTGATCGCACATGTTTACAGCCATGCGCACACACCGCTTTGTTTGAGAAAGAAAACAATATAACCGCATTGAAGGGTTTGCCGTGCTTTATTTACTGAAATGAGTAAACAAAAGGCCTACATTCTCGTAACCTGTAGCATGATGCATACAGTTCATTCAAGCATTATATAATCTTTCTCATTTCTTTTATATAGTCGCTAGACTTTGTTCCGTTCAAACCTTCTGCATTCCCCAGGAGATTTATGTATTTCTGTTCACTATTTTGAAGTGCTGTTGAATGGGGAAGTCATTCATATGATAATCTTTTCCTAGTGAACTTCAGATCTTTCCACATGCCTCACAGTGCACTCTTCGCAAATGACTGCTACCTGTAAATCCCCTCAATTAGAGGATAAAGAGGACTTGCCGGTGTTTGAAGGACCCTCATTTGTCTGAATGTGACCCTCCTTAAGTATTGCTTCAGCTTACGTTTAACAGGCTCTTGGATTTGTGGTTGATTTAACAGAGACGTTAGATGTCTGAGATGGTCTGAGTTTAGGTGGAGTGTTCACATTCAAGTAAGAATTTGTTGCGAATGGCCCTGAAACCTAAAAGTTTTTTGTTTTAGTTTTAGTTTTTGTCTTTCGACAAAAATATTGATTATACTTATAATCAATGTTTTATCATGTTCCCTATTTTAGTCAATTTTTCACTGACTAAAAGTGCATATAAGTTTAATCTGTGAAACTGAAAATGTATAAATCTTAGCTAATAAAAACATTAAACAACGTCACAGAAAGCAGCAAATTAGTACACTGTAAAAAGTTTTTACCAGTTTCAACTTAAAAACGTAAGTTTAGCAGCTGATTAAGTTAAATCAACTTAAAAGTACAAGTCATTTAAACTTATTTTATTGTAGTGAGTCGAAATTATGTACTTTTAAGTTGATTTAACTTAATATTTTAAGGCAGCTGATGAACTTAAGTTTTTAAGTTGAAACTGGAGAAAAATTTTACAGTGTAGTTTATTGAGGCCAAAGTCATAGTTAATGGTTTGTTAATAGTGAGAAATGGACCTTAAAATAAAGTGTGACCAAGCCATTTATCATTGCTGAAAACATTATTTCCTAGAGAGATAAAAACTGGTGTTGCCCCAAAGTGGCCTGACTGTTTTTCCATTTAAATCTGGCAGTGAAGATATTGGTACTTTTGTTTCTTTGCATAAGTAAATGTTGATCCTTCAACCAGATCAATTACTTGGACGACTGATAAAATTGAGTAGTTGTGCAATCCCTGCTTCTGTTCAACTGTCTTCGACAGGTCCCTCTGGTGAATATGTTTTATTCATAAGGTTGTCGTTCATGTAATCTATATGAGGGCATGTGGTGAAGGTAGACAGGTTTGACATGCTGTCCATATACAAGGGCTTGAACAGGTTCTCTCCGGACCTAACTATGGAGTGGAGATGTTGGAGGAGTTGTTGAACTCACTGTGATTGGCAGGATCATGGAAACATGTTTCTACCATTTAATTTGAAAAATATTCACATTTTAGGTTTAGATTTAGAGTTAATAGCAAATCTCAAAAAGGAGATCCATTTTTCATACTACATATTATAATGTTGTGATGCCTAAATGTACTGGTAGCACAATTAAAGGGATCGTTCACCCAAAAATGACATTTTTATCATTAATTACTCACCCTCGTGTTGTTCCAAACCTGTAAGATCTTCGTTCATCTTTCGAACACAAAATAACATATGTCTGATGAAATCCGAGAGCTTTCTGACTCTACACAGAGAGCAACACAACTACCACGTTCAAGGTCCAAAAAGGTAGTAAGGACATTGTTAATATAGTCCATGTGATATCAGTAGTTCAAACGTAGTTTTATTAAGTTGCAGGAATACTTTTTGTGCGCAAAGAAAGCAAAAATAATGCTGACACAGGAGCCGATGTTCTGCACTGTGCCTTGCCTACAAGCGGAGGAAGATGCACGACAAAGAGGACAACTTGCAATTTTACAGCCTTACTTATTTGAACCACAATATATAGACGATGAACTAAGAGAGTTTGATATTCTACACCAGAATGCAGACTCCTGCGTCAGCAGCAGTGATGGGAATATGGGGTTATAAATGAACAGCGTTATATTTTCAGTAACGAGTAATCAAATAAATTACTGTTTCCCCCATTACACTGCCGTTACGTTACCGTTACTAACAATAAAATGTGCCGTTACTATAATTTATTATAATATTTTTATCATTTTATTTTTCAGTTCATCAGCATACCTGTATTTGATGAACCGTAAACTCTATTAGTGTGAAGGCAGACGAGAAGTCATTTTGTCTCACACACACACAAAAAAGATACAGAGTTAGAGAGTCTTATACCATGCAGAATTGACGCGCACCATGTAAACGATATTCTTTGTTGTATTTTCCTGTCAAAATAATGGCGTTCCTTTGAAGTTCTTCAGCTTTTAAGAACTGGCGGTTTCTTCAGTAGTAGGCGGAATGAATGCGCAAAAGGCAACCTCATTGGCTGGCGCTCACCTATTATCATCCCTGTTTTGATTTCAGCAAATCAATTTGAGCGAATGCAGACAATGTGATTAATATTCATGAACCCAGCAGCTCATTAATGCTTAGTATATATATTATTAGTAGTAGTAGAATTCATGGTAGATTTGATCAGTATTATTGTTTTTCCCCCTTTTTTTAATAGAAATGCTAAATTACAAACAATATCTTTAGCACCACCACAAGTCAAGTTCAGTTAACATGACAAATATGCATTCATAGAACGTTATTCTAATTCTATTATTCTGTTATTCCGTTCCGTTATTCTATTCTAAGTTCTAATTAGTTTAATGCTAAACTATCATAATCTCATATTATAATGCTTGACTGACTGATGCTAAATGTACTTTCAGATATTTAAAAAACTGTGCCATTAAGCAGTTATAGTATATCAGATAATTAATATTAGTTTGGCGAATAAACTAAACATTTATTTCATTTATATGTAATTCATTTAACATATTTAATTTTGGGAGCATCCAAGATATTTGACATATTTAGATTTTTTTTGTTTTGTTTTGTTTTTTAAGTAACACAATAATTGCTTTCCCTGGTAATTAGTTACTTTTATAATGATGTAACTCAGTTACTAACCCAATTACTATTTGTGAGAAGTAACTAGTAGCTATAACTAATTACTTTTTTAAAGTAACATGCCCAACACTGGTCAGCAGCGCATGCGTTGGGGTGTGATTGTGTGTGGAAGACGAAACAGAAGAGAAGAAACTGTTGAATAAAGTCATTATCATTATTATTTTTATTATTTGTTTTTTTTGGCGCAAAAAGTATTCTTGTAGCTTTATAAAATTACAGTTCAACCAATGATGTCACATGGATTATTTAAAAAATTTCCTCACTACCTTTCTGGGCCTTAAATGTGGTAGTTGTGTTGCTTTCTATGCAGGGTCAGAAAGCTCTCGAATTTCATAAAAAATATTTTAATCTGTGTTCTGAAGATGAACTGAGATCTTATAGGGTTGGAACAACATGAGGGTGAGTTATTAGTGACAGAATTTTCATTTTTGGGTGAGCTATCCTTTTAATTTAGTTTTTAGTGATTTATTTTTAATGTGGGCATGAAATAAATTGACCCTGTCTATTTTCTAAATGCATGTTATTGATCTTAGTGTGAATAATTAATCCATGGATATTCTAAACAAAATATCATAACTCGATCTTTCAGTGAAAGTGACAGACTTAATTTGGTGACAAATATAAACCTGCTGTATTGAGCCACAAGTCACAATACGGAAGAAAATATGTGTCACTACTTGTTACATCATAGGTATTTATACAAAATAGTGTAGCATTTTAATTGTGGGACTTACTGTGACAAAATCATGGTTAATTCAGCATCCAAAACGCAACATATGCTCTAATATTTGTCTTGATATGAAAGTTCGACGGATGAGTCTTCTATACTTTTTCACTCATCAATCCTAAACAGCTTGAACTATTTTATATTACAGAGGAGGAGAGAAGATTTGAGTAGAAAGGAAGAGCGAGAATATGATTATTGCATTTGCCGGTGTCAGAATGAAACACCTGAATAAACACAAAAATATATGCACACTCACACCACACACCGCAGTGAATGTGCATGTGCTTGTAAGTTCTTATCTTGAATCCACACACTCCCGTTGAAGGAATTGACTGGGATACGAACACACACACACACCTCCACACGGTTTCCCACTGTTAGCATCGCATCACAACCACGTAATCCATCTCTCGCACACATGCGCTCCTACACATTCGGATTCGTCTCTCTGTGGGTCTCCCACAATGCCCGGCTCTCAGTGTGGATGAAATCCGCCTTTCCTCAACACAGCTGTGATCATGCCTAACGCATCTTTTTGTTTTTACTTCTCCGTCTGCATGTTTTGCAGCTCTTTTTTTATTTCTCCCGCGCTTCCTCTCTCATCTTTGTCTCTAAATCCTGGCCTTGCAAACAACAAAGAACGACTTTGGCTCAAACTGGCAATCCACCAAATCCTCTTTCTTAGCTTCAGTCTTTGTCGGAATGAAAGGTTTTACTCTACTCTTGTTTCTCTACACCTGCTCGTTCTCTTATTTTCTGTCTATATGTACTGTAAATTGCGATCCAAATCTGCTCTTATTAAGGCATGTTTACTAAAAGCCCCTACAGATATTTCATACCTTCATACCTGACTTTTTCCTGAAGCAGCCTGGAAGGTAGAGTCACAGCATGTTGCTGCAGTCTTAGATAAGGAAGGAAGTAATGGAGAAGGCCTGCTGGGAGAATAGAAAGAGGGAGTTTTACTTGATTCACTACCCCCAAGTGTCCCATGGATATGTAATTGTACTGGCAGTGTAGAGCCGTGATTATTGCATGTTATGCGGTCAGACTATGGCAGGTTAGCATAGCTAGCTTGTGCACGAAAAGTATTTTTATCACTTCATAACACTACAGTTGAACCTGGGCCTTGAGTGTCTCAGTTATGTTGCTGTCTATGCAGGGTCAGATCAGGGTCAAGCTCTCAGATTTCATCAAAAATATCTTTAATTTGTGTTCTGAAGATGAGCGAAGGTCTTACGGGTTTGAAACAACAAGAGGCTGAGTAATTAATGACAGAATTTTCATTTTTGGGTGAACTATCCCTTTAATGCATACACAGTACACACACATATAGATTTATTTACAATAGCAAATCCTGAAGTCACATTGCAGACTTGGCCCTGACCACATCAATTTATGTTGACAAGGAAACACATACATAAATAAAGACACACCTATAATTGTGCCGAGTAGGTCACACTTTCTGCGGTGTAGTCATAAATAGCCTCGTGCGCACATGCACTCGTGTACACACTCAGGGTTTGGGGACGTGTGTGCATAAAACATGGTTAGTGAGAGAGATGTGGGCATGAAGACGCATAAATCACTTCCTTTGTGTGGCTCACTGAGTCAGATGGAATCACCACATTAAGGATATGTGAACACACACACACTTGGACACAACATAGTAATCGCAGACTAAGCAGAGCCAGAAAAATCACCCACATTTAAATTAAATCACTATAACACACATATCAAATGCATACATGTAAGCACATGGAAACATTAGATTTTATCACGGTGATATCAATACCCACTCACCTCTGCCAAATATTAATGGAATGAAAAGGAAAAATAAAAAGTAAAAATTCCATCAGTGTCGTCATTCCAAGCTTTTTTTTTTTCGTCATACCCTGACATTTGTGCTTTTTTCAGTATCTTATAAAAGATATTTTGAATAATGTTCTGGTTGCATTTTAATGCAGTTGCAGTGAAGTAGCGTTGAAGGTTTCTAGCTTCAAAAAGGACACAAAACCACCATAAAGTATTACAAAAGTGATTCATATGACTCATACTCTCTGTTCAAAGTCATCTGAATTGCTTTGTGTGAGAAACAGCCCCAAATTTACATCATTATTCTCAATTAGCTTTGCTTCCAATAAATTATTAATTGCTGTAACTGAATCATTTCGTTGAAAACAAGAACCGAATCAGTCAGATTTTTTGAATGAATAATTTAGTGAACTGGATTAACTGATTCATTGAGCAGATCTGAAGTACAGTTTGATCACTGATGTAATATTACTACTTCTCATGAATTCTCATTCACAGATCAATTGGAATCCGTAAAATTTTGGGGGGAACAAATCATTTAAACTTAGTTTGTAAACTGATATGTTGAACAGATGTAACTCAAAAGAGCAGCTGACTCACTGACATAACATTGCTACTTTTTTCTTGAATGATTCTTTCAGAGATCGAATGGAATCAGTCTGATTTTTGAAGGGATCATTTAAACCTAGTTTGTGAACTGATCCATTGAACAGATCTGACAAAAAAAAGAGTTTGATCACTAATGCAATACTGCTACATCTATCATGAATTCTCTTGAATGATTCATTCACAGATCAGTCGGAATCCGTTCAAGTTTTTTTTTTTTAAACAAATAATTTATTTAAACCTAGTTTTTGAACTGAATCATTAAACAGATCTTAAAAGAACAGTTTGATCACTGACGTTACATGTGTACTCCGATTCATCGACAGATCAGTTGAATTCTGTCCGATTTTTTTATTAATAATTTAAATCTAGTTCTTAAACTGATTCATTGAACAGATCTGATTCAGAACAGTTTGATCAATGATGTAACAGTGCTACTTTTGAACATTTAATTCACAGATCAGCCGGAATCAGTTTGATGTTTTGAACGAATCATTTAAACCTAGTTTGTGGTCGGCACCCATAGTGCATCGACATATAGCGCAACTGCGCTCACGGCGACCCGAGTTCGATTCCCACCTTGAGGTCCTTTGCCAATCCAGTTCCCCTCTCTCGTCCCAGTACTTTCCTGTCAGCTTTCCACTGTCCTCTCACAATAAAGGTGTAAAAAGCCCATAAATATAACTTAAAAAAAAAGCTAGTTTGTGAACTGATTCGTTGAACAGATCTGACTCAAAAGAACAGTTTGATCACTGACATTACATTGCTACTTCTCTCATGAATTCCCTTGAATGATTCATTCACAGATCAGTTGGAATCCATTTTATTTTATTTTATTTTTTGAACGAGTCATTTAAACCTAGTTTGTGAACTGATTTATTGAACAGATCTAAATCAAAAGGACAATTTGTGCTAGTTCTGTCATGAACTCTAATGCATGAGATGAAGAAGTGCGAATGTCAAGAATTTCAGTGAAAAGCATTTCTGGCTGAATTATTCCTTTTATATACTATTGAAAGCTTCAGGGAACACAAGAAAGGTCAGTTATCTAAAGGTTTACTTTTTTCTCTTTTTTTAATATCTCTATTGATTCTTTATGCTTGTTTCTACTGCCTGTCTAACTCTAAATCCCACTGCACCATTCTGAGTTCCAGTCATAATTGTTTTATGGGGGAGGCCCAGCACAGTGTGCTGAACTAAGACTTTTGTATTATTTACTCTCTATTTGTATCTTCATGACAGTTGAGAATGGATAGATGATTGTTATAATAAATGTCCACCCCTCCTGGAGGCTGATGGACAGGTCGTATTTACCACTCACAGAACTCTGCGGAGCGTGGGAGAGCTGGAGAGGAAGGATGTGGTGTGAATTGTTGGGGTTTTAAAGTTGTTGATGTTGCTGTGGAGAGGCAGGCTGAGGGGTGTCAGGCGTCTGTTGGAGATGCATCGCTGCCGTGCCGTGCTGATAGATTCTCTTGCTGATGCTGCTGCCGATTTTTCTTCTGCTACATCTGTTTTATGTCGGGCTGGCTGGTATGGTGCCTCGCTGCGGTTTGTTTCAAAGCTAAGTGTTTTAGTTTACTTCGAGATGTACTTTTCACAAAGCATTACCAAAATACACAAACGGACTCTTTTGTGCATTAAAATAGGGATGCGCAGAAGTACGTGCTTTCAAAATCAGGTTCACCTGACAGAAAAGATGTGTTCCTTTGGATGTGTTTGCAATGGGACACATTTTTGTGTGTTGAAAAACAGCTTGAAGGAACAACGTGGTCCTGTGCGGTTATATATTTCCTTATAAAAAAAATAAAAAATTCTAAAACGTTTTTTATTTTTATATTTACGTAACCCTGTAAAACCAACATTTAATTGTTTTTAGTTTATTTATTTATTTATCGGACCTATCTATATTATAAAAATATTTATTGACTTAATGGTGTAGACCATAATCTTAACATAATACTACAACTGGTTGACTTTGCTAATCTACTAGTTGGTTGTGACCCATGTCTAATGTAAAGCAGGCGTGCCTTAACTGATGAATGCGGTTAGCGTCTTTAAACACCCAAGCTCGATATCGATTGTTTCGGATGGATGCGTGTGGATGTTCAGCATACTGTGCTTTACTTGAACCCAAGTGAGTAATACAGACACACCACCAGGCCGTTTAATTAAATGGCTTCAATTTGAGCTAACCGCTTAAATTCATTTCCGGCTTCCAAGAACAAGCTGTGAGAGTGGTGGAAACATAATTCAACCTCTCATTTAGTGCTTAAAGTGCTAGCATCAAATACATGTGCCCACACACACATGGTGGAATTACGTACAGTTGGCTCTCAAGGGGAAATGTACAGAAGACGTCCCAGGATGATGAACATCTGTTTAGCGTGCTGGACTCTTAGGCAGGTTACACACCCCACTGCTGCAGCCATCTCTAGAGAATCCAGCTTTACCACATGACTGAGTTTCAGCTTGAGAATAAAATATAGACGGGGAAGAAACTGAGGTTTGTCATGACACATATATTGAGTGAGCATCTCTGAAGTGCGTCTACTTAAAAATAATTGGGAATTTGAAATGCAGTTAAAGGATTAGTTCATCTAAAAAATCAAGTAATTCCATTTCTGCACAATATATATATATATATATATATATATATATATATTCATTCGTTAATTTTGGGTATACATTGGCTGGGATTGGATATTTCATTGTGCATTCCCATTTGTCTTATTTTTATATTTGGATAATTTAATTATCTATTTTTCATATTTTATATCAGAAGTTCCCAATCCTGTTCCTGGAGATCTACCTTCCTGCAAAGTTCAGCTTCAGCTCTGATCACACACGACTGAACCAAATAATTAAGATCTTCACGAGTACTTGATAATTACAGAAAGGTGTTGGAACTGAAATCTGCAGATAGGCAGATGTCAAGATCAGCATGTTACTTTAAAAAAGTAATTAGTTATAGTTACTAGTTACTTCTCATAAATATAACTAAGTTAGTAACTGAGTTACATCATTATAAATGTAACTAAATACCAGGGGAAGTAACTATTGTATTACTTTCAAATAATTCAAATATGTCAAATAACTTGGATGCCCTCAATATTAAATATGTTAAATGAATAAAACATTGTACACTAATCTACACTTTTTTAATGTTGCTATCGGACAATGTGAGAGACACCTTCCAGGGGCTAAATATCAAGTTATATCATTTGAAACCGCAAAGTCTACTTCTATTTGTGTATAGTCATAATACAAACAAAACATTGTGCTTTTGTAAAGAAAATAAACAGGGTGCGCTCTCTGCCATCTCGGTCTCTGACACATCTCTTCACAGACACGTAAATAAAACAACCTGAATCTCAGCGGATATTTGCCTCATAGACATGAGAAATATTTTAAATATAAAAGCTTGAAAAATGTCTACTTTTAAATGAAATAAGTCACGTCAAAAACATATATTCTCTGATAAAGTAATCGGTATGATACCAACGCGAGCTCCAGTTTTTCCCGTCTAAACATATTATTTATAATGTAATTACGCCCACGAGTGGCTCCGCTTTTCGAATTTTAAACATCCACGTGAGACGTGCGGACATGTAGGTAAATACCCACATCACCTTCGTAAAAAAACGTGAATATTCATCAAGTTCATCTTGGTTACTTTTAGTTTCTGGAAGAAGATACACTGAGAGGAAAAAGACAGAATTTACCTCAGAAGAACGCAACGCAACGCAACGCAATGCAACACAACGCAACGTGATGCGCAGCTTTGCTGGTCCTATGGCTGAGAGAGAGCCTACGAGGATGAAAAACGCTTCAGTGAGCTCAATTATAGTAACGTCGCATTTCATTGTCAGTAATGGTAACGGCGTTATAATGGGGGAAACAGTCATTTGTTTGATTATTCATTACTGAAAAATGTAGAGAAAAGAAAAAAAAGAGTCCAGTTGGAATGGATTCAAAGGATCGTGTAACACTGAAGATTGAAGTAATGGCCGCTGGAATTTGATTTATTTTTATTTTATTTTAGAGATTCAAATGAAAACAGTATAGTATGCGCACATCCAAAAAACTTAGAGCAGGTGCTCGATCACCAGAAAAAAAACCCACAACATGGCACCTAACCTGAAGAAGACCTTTTTGGTCGTTACATTGTTTTTAATAAACTTTGAGAGCAGCAATGGCAGTGTGCCGATTTTTTGATTGACAACAGTGGAGATTCAAACCCATGTTCAGGTTACAAGTCCAACGCTCTAACCATTAGGCCAAAGTTGCCCTCTGCCCACAACTGCCCCCTGTAACAAAAGTCCACTAAAGGCAAGTGTAGTAAATCCAAGTGCAGTTTATTGAATGAAAACTTACAAAATAAATACAAAAAAATAATACTTACCAAAAAAATGACAAAAAAATACAAAATAAAGTCTTAGCCTGACTTGATGAAGTTGAACATGAACAAGAAACATAAAACTCACCAACCATGGTTACAGGGAAATAATACTAGACAGGACACAGTGGAAACATGAGGGCTATTTGTCCACCTTATTTTTCCTGCCATTTGTACATTTTTAAACTGGACTTTAAACACGATGCATTAAGAGCCAGGGGGTGAAAACGTTTTGGATTTGAAGATCCAAGGTAAATTGTACTTAGTTTGTTTTCTGGGAAACATGCAAGTATCTTCTGTTGCTTCCGAAGGGCAGTACTAAATGGGGGAAAAAAAATGTGGACATCTTTATCCTGTTCAAAAGTTTTCACCCCCAGCTCTTAATGCATTGTGCTTCCTTCTGAAACATCAGTGAATGTTTAAACCTTTTTTAATAGTTGTGTTTGAGTCCCTCAACTGTCCTCAGTTTGAAAGGATGGATCTCAAAATCATACAGTCACTGCTGGAAAGGGTTCAGATATGCAAAAGATGCTGGAAAACTGAAGAATCTGCAGGACCTGGAGGATTTTTCTGCAGAACAGTGCTCAGTTTAAGAACCAAAGGTTTCCAAACTTTTGAAGGGGGTTATTTTAATCATTTCAGCTAGGCCTATTATAGTCTTGTGGACTATATGTAAACATCCTTTATGTAAAACATCTTACTCAGGACAGTACTAAATAAAAAATAACGTGAATTTTGTTGGATCTCTCTTATTTTGCTAAAATTATTCACATTTTCACAGATTCGGCAAGGGGTTCCCAAACTTTCGCATGTCACTGTAATAAAGGCTTATGTTGAATTTTATTCCTGTACAGATGGTGCTGTATTTAACTTTAACAGTACATGAAAAGTGTTTCTGTTGCTTCATGAAAACGTCTCTGAAACGTTTGACAAATACTGCATTTAATTCACTTCATCCATCACAAAGTATGCAAACACCATGCGAGCATCACTATGGGATGCAGGAAGTGTCTGACTTCACATCCCTGTTTTAATTTCGCCCCCGACTGCAAGCAGCAACTCTCGCCAATCAGTCTGCGCAACCCCGCATTAAGAACACAACTATTAACAAGAGGAGCACATGACATAAACAAAACTTAAACCAAAGTGACACCCCCAGACCACAGCTGTAGTATTTTCCTCACAGTGCTTAGCGTACAAGCCATGTAGACTGCTTTGATGGTGCTTTTATGTATCTTTTGTGTTCTTTTTAGGCTCCATTCTCCTGTCTTCAGAACTGTCCCTGTCATGTTACATGAAAGAAAGTCAAACCAGTTTGAAACAACATGTGGTTGAGTAAATAATAATAAAAAGAAACACTACTTGGGTGAACTATTCCTTTAAATCTTGAAAGGCCACAGTACTGTATGATGACTCAGTTTATTCTGAAGCACGGTCAAGATGAAGACTAATGAAGCGTGGGCTGTTTCCTTCTCAACATGTGGATGTTATCGGATGCAGGCTGGACACTCTGTGAAATGCAGCAGGAAGGAGCCGGGTGGTGGTTAATAGAGATGTTACAGTGAATGAAATGTTATTGAGAAATGTGCTGAAACGTCTTGAATCAAAGACAAAGGAGGTCATAAGGTGTACTTCAACGCAGAATTTGATACGAGTCGTCTGATATTAGGATAGAAGATGTGTTTGTTCTATCTTACCGAACCGCTCTCTTTAACCTTTGCCAAATGGAGACAGTGGCGTAGACCCGACGTGCAACAACAGACGCAGAGCAGAGGCTGAGCGAAGGGAGGCGTAGGAGTGAGATACAAAAAGCAAGCAGAAACAAACCCCCGCCTATCCTGACACCACTATTGTCTTTTCCGTGACAGAGTAAATTAGTGTGATCGTCTGCGTGCGCGTCTGAGCTATCATAAGCGTATTAACACAGGCCCTGCGGGAAGCGCTGGTAATCAGGTCTGTTTGACAGAGCCAACAGGGGGAAGTCTCTAGAGTATCCATCCATCCCATGCACTCCAATGTATATGATGCAGCTCTCTTTGCTAATAAATGCCTGTCTCCCTTTCTTATGCTGTACTGTATGTTTTTCTTTCTCACTGTGTCTTTTGTGTCTTTGTTTTCTTGTTCTCAAACAGTCTTGTAATCTTTAGCTTCTAGTGTGAAGCTTCTACCACAAAACTGTTAACTTTTATTGCACAGTTTGGTTGTATATATTATTTATTATAATACGACTACACCAAAAAATAGAGAGAAAGTCTTTAAATTCATCTCTTTTTAAAGCCTCATTACTGCAGAATACACAATCAAATTGATTTTACAATGTTTTTGGACTGTCTTGTCATGAGCTTTGCATTTATAAGAGGCTGTGTCAAGTTAAAGTTTATTTTGAGATTCGCATTTTGTCTTTTGAAAATATGTTTTACACAGCAGTACATTTGGTTTAAACTTTGTTTATTTGATCTATTTTTGAAGCATTCCGTTTTAAATGCAGGTCAAATGTTTTGTGTCCTACATTATTCAAATGCATCTATGTCTTTACAATAGTATCTGCATTTAAAATCCCATCTGCACTGACCTGTGAACTACTTTTCGCAGCGAAATAATGAAAACGTAAACACGCAGTCTGTGGGGTGCTTCATTTTCTGTCTCTTGACTAAGATGAATTTAGCATTGGGTTTTAGGAACTCACTGAGGTATAAATCACACATTTTGTTTTAGTTCATGTTGAGGATGTGCTTCATGATTGTGAATTATTCTAAGCATCCATAAACGCTCGTGGTAATTTAGAAAGAGCCTCAGAGAATCCACTTGTTTTCTAGTGTTTTCTTCCTTCGGTTCTTCCTGCTACATCTTATGGAAATCCTCTTTTCCTGCATTTGCCTGTGGAATTTATTAGCAACCCACGCAGCTCATCTTTTCACACACTCAGAGCAAAAGGTCAAGTCGACCAATCAGCTCCAGAGAAGAGCTGCACGCTGAATGAGTGCACTGGGCACTCTATACATTAGAGACAAACAAATTCAGCATTAAAAACATTTTAGAGAGAAAGAGAGAGAAGGGAAAAAAAACATATCTCCATATGTAACTGTAGACATATTTTTAGAAAATAGCTGTAGAGGAGAGGTTGTGTGGAAGCCCTTATATGGAGATGGTCTGGATATATTGTATGTTGTATTTCAGTTCATTAACATTAGTTTGAACAAATGTATGTACATTTTTTCACCTTCCTCCCTCCCTCTCTCTCTCTCTCTCTCTCTCTCTCTCTCTCTCTCTTTCTCTATCTCTCTCCCTCTCTCTCTCTGCAAATTGTGCAAATAAGAAAGGAGAAATGCTTAACTTTTGCACGGAATTGCGCAATGTAAACTCAAAACTTATATTTCATATAAACTCAGAATTGTGTTTTATAAACTTGCATTTCTGAGGAAAAAAATGCAAGATATAAACTCAGAAATCTGACTTTTTGAGTATTTTTTTCTTCTTCAGTTTTTGGAATTCTGAATTTACGTCTCTCAATTCCAAATTTATATCTAGCAAGTCTGACAGATTTTTCTTGGAATTCTGAGTTTACATTTTGCAATTCCAAATATACCTATTGCAATTCTGACATTTCTATGAATTCTGAATTTACGTCTCGCAATTTCAAATTTATGTCTTGTAATTCTGACTCTTTTTTTCCTTGGAATTCTGAGTTTACATATTACAATTCCAAATTTATATTTAGGAATTCTGACAGATTTTTCTTGGAATTCTGAGTTTACATCTTGCAATTCCAAATTTATCTCTTGCAATTATGACATTTCTTTGAATTTTGAGTTTACATCTCACAATTCCAATGTTATAACTCGCAATTCTGACAATTCTTTCTTTGAATACTGAGTTTAAATTTTGCAAATTCCAAATTTATATCTTGCAATTCTGACATTTCCTTCTTTGACTTCTGAGTTTACGACTTGCAATTTCAAATTTATATCTAGGAATTCTGACAGATTTTTCTTGGAATTATGAGTTTACCTCTTGCAATTCCAAATTTATCTCTTGCATTTATGACATTTCTTGAATTTTGAGTTTAGATCTGGCTATTACATCTCGTAATTCTGACATTTCTTTGAATTCTGAGTTTAAATCTGGCAATTACAAATTTATATCTCGAAAATCTGACAGATTTTTGTTGGAATTCTGAGGTTACATCTCTAAATTACAATTTTATAGTTTGCAGTTCTGACAATTCTTTCTTTGAATATTGAGTTTACATTTAGCAAATTTCAAATTTATATCTCGCAATTCTGACTTGGAATTCCGAGTTTACATCTCACAATTCCAAATTTATATCTAGGAATTCTGACAGATTTTTCTCGGAATTTTGAGTTTATATCTCACAATTCCAAATTTATATCTAGGAATTCTGACAGATTTTTCTTGGAATTCCGAGTTTACATCTCGCAATTCCAAATTTATATTTCGCAATTCTGACCTTTCTTTCTTTGACTTCTTTCTTTACATCTCACAGTTCCATTTTCTTTTTTAAAGATAAAAAAACAACTTTTTTTTTTCTCACAACTGCAAGTTTATATCTCACAATTTAGACTTTTCTTCTCAAATTTGCCAGTTTACTTCATGCAATTGTGAGTTACAATTCAAAGTTTATACCTCACAGTTCTAAGTTTATATCTCAATTCTGAATTGCGAGAAAAAAATTCTGAATTGTGGGATTTAAACTCAGAATTGCAGGACAAAATGCTGAGTTGTGAGATGAAAAGTCACAATTAGCTTCCATACTTTTCAGTTTGTTCTCTTCAAAAAAAAAAAAAGTTATGAATAAATAAATTGTGTGTGTAATCAACTTGAATTAACCAAAAACACTATATTTTTAGGTTGAGTTGTCAAAAAGAGTTAATCCCTGGGATTCATTTGGTTTGTTCAGGCACTCGTGACGCTACACACTGAACGTGCTCATTTAAAGACTTACATTCAGCAAAGCAGACAGGGAATTAGCCATTTTCCACTAAACTTCACTTTTTTAGGGCAGGTAGCCTCATCTGAGCTAGGAGGAGCTGAAATATATGCTCTCATGAGTGTGTGTTCACATTATGAGGGATTTTTATGTGCCCGAGGACTAGGCCAGATATAGAAAACATTTTGGTGACAGGTCTCTGTTGGCTTATGTAGGTTTACTCAGGAGCTGCTACAAGATGAGGTTTCAGCACACTTAAAATGTTCCTCACACAATGGTGAGATTTACATTTCATTCAAGGACAAGATGAAGCTCGGTGGAGAGATGTATTACATTACTGTGTAAATGTAAAACAGCGCTAATAGTATGTGTGGGCTTTAGCATTTGTGATTGTACAAACGCATGCGTCAGTTCCATACTAATAAAGAGCTGTGTGTAGCAGCATATTCTGACTGGATTGTATGGATACTTCCAGCTCTAAAATCTGATTGGATGAGTCACATTTAAAGCATATAAAAGAGCGGACATATGCAAACTTGACCCTACATGGTTCATATTGGATTTTTTTTTTCTTAGTGTTCTATATCATATTCCTGTTGCCACAGCTTCATGGAAGCACAAATGAACCATAACCTCTGTATTTCATACATGGCCTATCTTATTCTATTTTTTAAAAAGAAAAATAACATGTTTTGTCATGTGTCTGTCCAGAACCTGATGATGATGAACAGAAGGTGAAGACACAAAGGCCGCGATCAGCTGACCAGCCGGGTGTGTTCCAGGCCCAGACAGGTGAGTCCCATCTGCTTTCATTATTTAGTTGAATTGCATTTCAGAACCATGGACAGCGCTTTGATGTTTTTCAAGAGAAAAAAAGGTGTCTGAAAATAGAAACTCCTCCAGGATATATATCTAACCATAAAAAAGTATGAATCTCATTTAGTTAGTGTTTTTAAGCATTTTACATTTATTCCAAAATAATAGCTCAAGGCAGTAACAGTTTAAACAGTATATTTTATTTGTGAACTTATGTTCAGCTATACTTTTTAAAAGTTGACTTTTAACTATTTTTTCATATTTTTGGATAATCAGTCATCAAATCTTGGTAAATATTCATCACAGACACCATTATACTGTTCATTCAGACTGATTCATGAACACAAGAGGCGGGATTTATCACATGAACCAATCACAGCCGATCATAACCCGTCATATCCAATCATATTGGAGTGGAGGCATTGCCTCTCTCACGTGACTTTCCCCCATTCATTCTTAATTCCCCCACCAAACTTAACGCACGCTTTAGGGGGTCTGTTAAATTATTACATTAATTTTATATTAATTGTTATTATTAAATATTGGTGCTCAGTTTGTAATAATGGTTCTTACTATCATCAGTGATAAAAAAAAAAATTTTTTGCTGCCTAATATTTTTATGGAAACCATAATACATTTTTGTCAGGATTCTTTGATAATTAGAAGTTCAAAAGAACAGCATTTTTTACAAATATGAGTCTTTTGTAACATTTTGGATGTGTTTAGTGTCACTTGATCAAGTCAGGTGTCCTTGTTGAATAAAAGTATTCAAAAACGGTTTTGAGCACCATATCAGCATATTCTAATGATTCCTGAAGGATCATGCAACATAGAAGGAATAAATTACACATACACACACAGGTTTGTTTTTGTGAATTGTGGGGACATTCCATAGGCGGAATTGTTTTTTATACCGTACAAACCGTATTTCTATCGCCCTACACCAACCCCACACCTAAACCTAGCCCGAAACTGTGCATATTTTACATTTTCAAAAAAAAATCATTCTGTATGATTTATAAGCCTTTTGAAAAATGAGTCACCCTCTCCTTGTAATACCTATGTCATACCCATGTCATTATACGAATTTGTGTACTGATATGTCACAAAAACACACACACTTTAATTAGTGCTGTCAGTCGATTCAAATTTGTCATCAAATTATTTTCATGATGTTATAAATTTGACCGTGAAAAAACACCCACAAAAGATTATTTAAAGCTATTTTTGTGTTAAATGAGAAAGTATCAAGTAGACATTACAAATGGTAGCTTTAGAAAGATATATTTTATTTGATTCAACATATTATTACACATAAACATTTAGGCTGCGTATAAGGTAAACTATGGAACATCTCAGTATTTTCTGTTCATACAATGAAAGTCACTGGTAACTAAAACTACTTTGTTACCAAAAGTCTTCAAAATACCTTCTTTTATGTTCCACAAAAGAAAGGTTTGAAACGACATGAGCGTGATGATGACAGAATTTTATTTTTTTTGGGTATCCCTTTAAGGTTTTTATTATTATTATTATTATTTTATTTGTTTGTTTATTTATTTATGTATTGATGTCACTAAAATTATACTCTGAATAAGAAACTAAATCTGCCAGCAGGTGGCGGTAAATGTCTTTATGAGTCATAAATTCGATTCGTTGAAACGGCTGATTCATTCATGAATTCAGTTCAAAACGCAGATTCAAAAGACACGCAACAATTCTGCTATGGCCTTATAGGTAGGACATGTTCTCTGCAAAATTGAGCAAATATAACACAATATCAACTTCTTGTTTATTGAACTGTTGTATAAAATCACATTTAAGCTCGTGATAGATCGGGACAAAATTCAGCGCTTGTGTCATATTGCTCTTGCTGCCCGTGTGATATGTGATATATAAATATGAGAAAAACATGCAAGGACTATTTTGCCCCAAATGTCTTGGATTGTAGGCCATACCTGCAACTGTGGAAATGTTGCCCTGCATCATATTTGTTAACAGTCAACTATATGAACTGTAACATGACGTACAGGTCAGGGGGAAGGGCGGGGCTAGTGCGTTAAATATTTTAATCGCGTTATATTTTACATAATTAATTAAGTTAATGCCTTAACCTGACAGCCCGAATTTTAATACCTAAATAATACAAATAAATAAATAAATAGCATACAGCATTTATTTATTTATTTATTTATTATATTTAATCATTTAAAAATAAATAAATAAATAAAGAATAAGGCATTCCACCTTTTCCTCTCTTCAGCCTCCATCTCTGTGAAAGAAAACTTATGTGCATAAACTCCCATTGGCGTCCCTGTCCCCATCAGCCCCCATACCCTCTATTCTCCACCCATCTGCTCCGCAAATAAGGCTAAGCTCTGACTCACCACATGCAAATGAAGATGTAATGCGATTACAAGACGTGCAATTAATTTGATTTGCCCATTCACTTCGTGATGTCGCCTCTATCCAAGGACACGGCTTTCAAAAATGACAAAAACGACTAGGGAACTTTGCGTGCTGTATTCCCACCCGTCATGTTTAGCCCAAGCTTATGGTGTAGATCTAGCTGCCACTGACCTTACTACACCTTTTAACTTGCAGAAGACGTGAAATGAATTGTTGGACGTTTTCGTGAATTACTAAAAAACATTTCTGGAGGAGCTGTTCTAGTTTATTCACAGGAATTTATTAAAGGAGGTAGTGTAGCATAACCCTTCAGGACTGATGGTGAAGTCTGTGGTTTGTGTCAGGGTCAACAACTGAATAATTTTCCTTTTCTCTTTTCTCATCTTGTGTTTGGTAGGAGACCCAGCAGCGGAGGAGTGGTCTCAGTGGAGCGTGTGTTCGCTGACATGTGGGCAGGGTTGGCAGGTTCGTTCTCGTTCATGTGTATCCTCTCCGTACGGGACCCTCTGCAGCGGCCCGCTGAGGGAAACCCGACTCTGCAACAACACTGCCACCTGCCCAGGTGAGCCGCAGCATCAAGCAGGTAGAGTACCTCCAAGCTTTTGGACGCCCATCTGCACATTCACACTCCTTCACACTGCACGAACAGGTCATTAAATGTTAGTTAAATGTTTGCTTTTGCTTTATAAGTAAACATTGGCCAGTGCATGAGAAGAAACTGCAGCTATTAAATGATTTGGTAATATTGTTCCTATTGCATGACACACACATTTACTCCCTCCACTGCATGCTTACAATAGATCACACACACTGCATTTTTGTGGAGTATCTTTTGTGGAACTGTGTAGAATGGGCACTGTTGACACTCTTTGTGCTGCATTGATATGAATCAAGTCTTTTTTGTCCATTTACTTGCGTACATGTCCACTTGAGTGTGTATCAAGGTTGTGTGATTCAGGTGAGATCAATGCAGGTCTCACTTGTAGTTCTTTCTTTTGCACGTCTTAATATTGGTTTTCACCGAAATGAGTATCAGCATGTTAAAAACACTGTTGAATGGACATTTGCAGTCCTGGATGCTGATCAGTTCAGCATTCAAGAGGTGCTACAATCCACATTATACAGTGGACTTTTGTGTGACGTGTCTGTTGGCCTGTGTGTTGGTGATGGGGGGTTTTCAGTGACTCTTCTTGCAGGTTACATCGATACGCCAGTAGGTGACGACAAGTGGCTGTCCTTGTGAGTGAGTCATTGAATTGTTCATTCGATCGATTTGTTCGATAACACTGATTCATTCAGGAACAAAACAAGACACTGTCCTCAAAGACAGATCAATGCTGTCTTTTAGAGTGGGAATCGCTGGATGTTTTAATTTAATAAACATTGTTGTATGCTGTGAATGTTGACAATATTTAGTTTAGTTTGTATGCATTTTGTGCACTGCTGATCGAAAAAAAATTAAGAAAACACTATTTTATTAGCTGATTTTTGAGGATATCTCCCATTTTGCATTAATTTGCTTCATGTGCACTACTGTTCAAAAGTGTTTATTTTTTATTTATTTATTATTATTTTTTTATTTTTATGTTCTATTCGTCAAAAAAATATTTTAAAAAATATCATGGTTTCCACAAAAATATTAAGGAGCACAACTGTTTTCAGAATTGATAATAATAAGAAATGTTTCTTGAGCACCAAATCAATATACGAAGAGTTCATATGCAAAAACAGAACTCAATTTATTTACATTTTCATAAATTATGTTTTTTATTGTATTATCATGTTTTATTGTGTTTTATTGTGTTAGTTAGCTGTATTTTGTGAGTTATTATTATTTAATCAAAACAACCCGAGTTTGATTGATATTATTAGGAATTCAGAATATATATATATATATATATATATATGAATGATTTCTGAAAATGACAAGAATACAGTAATGGCTGCTGAAAATTCAGTTTTATTTTATTTTATCTATTTATGTTGTATTAAAAAAAAATCTTTAAAAAAGGATCATGATTTCCACAAAAATATTAAGCAGCACAACTGTTTTCAAAATTGATAATAATAAGAAATGTTTCTTTCTTAAAAACATATAATTTTTTAAAATTACTTTTCATAAATCATGTTTTTTATTGTATTATGTGGTTTTATTGTGTTAGTTAACTGTATTTTTGTTATTATTATTTAATAAAAACAACCCAAGTTTGATTGATATTATTTGGAATGCAGAAAAAAAAAAAAAAAACATTTATCTGTTTTTGCAAATGAACTCTTCATATGATTTAAAGAATGATTTTTGGAAAATTGCATTGAAGACTAGAGTGATGGCTGCTGAAAATTCAGCTTTGCATTACAAGAATAAATTACATTTTAAAACATATTAAAATAGAAAATGATTACTTTAAATTCCAATAATATCTCAAAGTATTAATTTATTAATTCATTCTTTCTTTCTTTTTTATTTCGAACAGTGGTGTACATAACACAGATTTGTATATGCATCACAAACAAAACTATATTAAATACCTTAAGTCATACCGTATGGTTTAAAACCTGGATTTGGTCTTTTCTCAGTCTTTTAACATCTCAGCATTTGTATTGTTTAGGAGATAGATGGAGATTATTAAATACATGGTCATAGTTATGACCCATGTCTGCCCAAATAAGTTCACCAGGGGCCTTTTGAATGATTTTCCTGCTTTGTCTTTAAACGCTGAGTGGTACATGCAAATCTTGATGCTTACAAGGCATATATAGATTGCCCTTTGTTGCAGATCATCAGCTGTGTAAGTCCTTCTATGTGTTAATTCTATATTTATGTAAAACAGGGTAACTCAATTTACCTCTCGCTTGTGCATTCAACCTGAGTTCTGATATTCAGCGTCTGGGCTTTGATGAGATGGTTGCCATGTTCAGCACTGGGCGTTTTTCAGTCTCTCCAAGAGTGCGGATCAGCGCTTTAGGATGTGATTTAAGGACAGCAGCAGATGATCTCAGCCGAGCGTACAAGACTGAAGGGAATCAAAGTGGGGGGATTTCTCCTGGAAATATCTGCTTGCAGAGGATTGGCTCTGAACAGCGATCGATGAAGCTCAGATACGAGCGACGTTACGTTCAGACACGCAAACTTCTGGAATGCATAGATTTTTGATGCTTAGGACAGAAAAGCTGGTTATAGAGAATCGTGTGTCAATAAAAAAGTAAACAAGACGGCCAGGAATAAGAACACAAGATGCTTGCTGTTAAGTTGTTTTGAGCATTTTATACTACTTACGCTGACAACATAAGTAGGCAGACAAAGGCAGAGAATATTTACTAAAGGGACACAAAAATTGGCAGAGAAAGACAATGTGAAGCGGAGGAGAGCCGCATGTGTGTGCGTGCATGTGTTCATAGATTACTTTCACTCCACAGGAAGTGTTTGACAGGGATGCGCACAGGCGAAAAGGGACCAAGTGTCTTTGAGATTAGCCTGAGCTACATGTAGCGTAGCTTCAGCATAGTTTAACGCTCAATGAAAGTCCCTTGGTCCTCCTTTTGGCTTTCGTTCAAATGGAACTTAATTGATTTGCGAAAGCAATTATGGCCAGGTTTATTTAGTTTGGAGGAGAGTTATTATTCAAAATTGATCAAGCACAGCCTTCAAATAAAATGGGTACTTTTAAAATAACAGCAATTCTGGCTGCAGTCTTAAATTGCCCTCTGTTTGCTCATTAGCTAATCCCAATCTAGAGCTCAGTCTAATTTATGGACAAGAGCCATCGATAGCTGTTTCCGTCAGAATTAACACTGCGTGTTCTTGAATTTTGTGCACTGTTGCTTTCTCAGGAAAGGTGTGGCATGTTTTAGCATGTAAACCTTTTGATCGGTTTGTTTTTCATGACTGTTTTTCTAAGTAATGCTTTGTTTCATGTATCCACACATTTCAAAAGAAGAAAATAAGGGAGACAGGGGCCAGTTGGCATACATTTTGAACTTTTTTTTTGGAATGTAGTTTAACTTAATAGCTTTTATATTTTCAAGTCGTTACAATGAAAGCTGGCATTAAAGGAGACTTATTATGCCTCTTTTTACAATATGTAATATAATTCTCAGGTGTCCAAGAATGTGTCTGTCAAGTTTCAGCTCAAAATACCCCACAGATAATTTATTATATAATTTTGAAAATGCCTATTTGGAGTGAAAGCAGAAACACGCTGTTCTCGTGCGTGTCTCTTTAAATGCAAATGAGCTGCTGCTCCCTGCCCCCTTTTCTAGAATAAGGCTGTGCCTTTACAGCTCATATCTCAGATGTTCTGCCAAACAAACATCTGTTTGGTTTTGATTATCATGTCTATCATGCTGAAATCATGCGTTTTAAATCATAGTAGTTTAAACTTCTGATATAGGGTTTTCTGAGCGTACACAACCGAAGCACACACACAGAAAACGGCTTTCACACGGCATGTGAGTACCAAACTAAGTTCTCTTTTGTGTCTTATTGCACTTAAACTGTCAAATACATAGAAGTTTAGGTTAAAAACACACAGGAGTTACAAAAACAGTTGGTTATGTCTGTGAAGGTAAATAGCTGGGAAAGAAACCACGTTTATATGAAATCTGTGTGGCAGCAGCGTAATATACAGTATATAAATCAATAAATCCACTGCTATCGTGACTCTAAATAGTGTTCTGTGTTTGTCCGTGCAGCCAAAGACAGAACAGTTAGCATGCTTTGCTCAAACTTTTGCCATGGTGTTAGAACTGGTACACCATTGTCGCTTGTGAAAACAAAATGGCAGCGCTGTGAGTGGAAACGTGCAGATTCAGGGGCGGTAGTATTATAATAAGATTCCATTCCTACATCACGGGAGGAGTGAAATCTGAACGGCTGATTTTTTTCACATGCTTGCAGAGAAAGACTTACAAAAAAAGTCACTGGGTTGTCCTTTTTTTTTTTTACGTTTTCTCGGTTGGTAGATGCACCCGTTTAAACCACTTAAACAAGGAAAAGGTCAGATTACAGTTAAAATCTACTTTAGCTGATCATTGTTTGAATGTCTTTCAGTTTGACTTTTGTTACCCAACAACTAAACTAAATGGTGTTATATCTAGTTTGGAGAACTGAATTCACAAGAAATAACTAAAATAAAAAAATGTTTGATACATATAAAACCACGGCTACTAAAAATTGGTTCTTTTGGTTCAAAACTACTATAAATAGCAATGTGACAACTAGCCCTAATCTCCTCTGTAACGAACATGAAAGAACGTGGTTTTCTTCTCCAAACAAAGGCAAAGATATCATTCAAAAGGTTTCCATGGCAAGATCACAAGTTATCTGCAATGCTAAACCTTGGTCCCAATGAAACCCAAAATCTAAATTAATCTTTTCATGATAGCCTTAAGAAATTTCTCTCAATGCATTTGAGGATGTGTCTAGCGCCGCTGCATATCATTGTGTCTGGGCAGCAGAGCAGAGCAGTGCTAGGCCAAAGTCAATCTGCTCAACTTTAATGAAGAAACGCTGTTCAAAGCTTACGGCTCTATTGATGAAATCTGATTCAATTATCTCAAACAGGTAAAATGACTCATGAGACCTAGAGTCAAATAAGAGAACCATATTTAAGTGAACTTTCGGTGGATGTATTTATTTTATTTTATTTTATTTTTCAGACATGTTGTAGTGTCTTCAGAGCCTGATAAGGTTTTTTAAGGCTGTGAATCCTTTGTGAAATTTAATGGAATACTCAAATAAATAAAGCAGCACATTAGTGCTGTTTGTGCAGGATTATAGACGATGCGGTTGCTCATATGGGAGCACAACTCTAGTTTAAATGCAACAGTTACCTTATTGTTCATTCTGGTGCGGCTTTGGTGCATTATGCTTGACAGCATACTCTGTAATCACCTTTCTCTATTGTTAATTTAGTGACCTTACATTTTAACTTTTTAAACTTTCTTTTTTGCATGTATTTATTCATCTGTAATTATTGTTTGTCACTGTATAGATGTTAAAACTCCTGGCAGGTATCTTATAATAGGCCAAAATGCAACAAACCATATAATATAGTATATATATATATATATATATATATATATATACAGAGTATATTTAGGGTAGCAAAATAAATAGGCTTATCAACTTCTAAAAAAAGAGGAGAAAATGCTTTTGTTGTTGACGTCAAAGTCTGGGCGTCTCTACAGCTTTTTGCCATAAATTCATCTGTCACTTAGCAGAACCAGCCAAATTAGACAGAAGCCAACATGGACAGGTTGGATGACATGAGGGTAAAACCAATGAAATGGAGAAAGAAATAAAGAAACACAATGCATTAAGTTTTTGAATTTGAAGATCAGGATAAATTTAACTTGTTTTGTCTTGAAACATGTAAGAATCTTCTGTAGCTTCTGAAGGCCAGTACTAAATATATGATATTTAAGCAATATAAGAAAAATGTACACATTTTCATTCTGTTCAAATGTTTTCACCCCCAGCTCTTAATGCATTGTTTCCTTCTGAAGCATCAGAGAGCGTTTGAACCTTCTCTAATAGTTGCATATGAGTCCCTCAGTTGTCCAAATACACAAAAATGCTGGAAAACCAAATAATTTGTGGGACCTAAAGGATTTTTCTGAAGAGCAGCGGGCAGTTTAACTGTTCAGGACAAACAAACGACTCATGAACAACTATCACTGAAAAAAAAAAAAAAGGATAATTCAGGTAACAACACAATATTCAGAATCAAGTGTATGTAAACTTTTGAACGGGGTCATTTTTTTTTCTCTTGTGTACTATATTTAAACACTTTTATGTGAAATATCTTATTCAGGTCAGTACTAAATAAAAAAAAAAAATAATGTGTTTTGTATGATCCCTCTTATTTTTGGTTAAATAATTAACATTTAGCAGATTCTGCAAGGTGTATGTAAACTTTTGACTTTAACTGTATATAGAACAGGGTTTCTATCTATTTTCATTTTGCATATTGTTTGGCCTATAGTTCATGGAATATTAATATATCATAATATGTGATTTTAATGATATGTTTGTGTGCTCATTTCATTTATTGAGTCAACACATGTGAAATCTGCATCCTTAAAAAACAAACAGTTGAAAACCAATGTGTTCAATGAATCTTAGGGCAAAAGGGGCAGTTGCATCTGTTAACCAACAGGTGGTGCTATACATTTGTTTTTGCCCTTTAACTCTAGCGATGCATCAGACTACAGGGATTCAAGGATAGCTCATTCATCACGGCTTTTTAAAGGGTAACTGCATCAGTTATAACTGCAGTTGCTGTTGGTCTTAACTGATATAAATAATATTTACGACATGTAAACAACACTGAACAATGCCTGCAGCCTGCAGAGCTACAGAGCTGAGTTTGGTGGTGCTCTGAGGGGACATTGATCTATTGGTTTGAGGATTGTTGTCTGCCCCACACGCCCGGCTCACAACCACATCTCTTTCTGTGCCTGTTTATTTATTTCGCTCTGTCTAGTCTGCTTCTCTACCTTTCATCATGAAACGTTGTTGCTTTTTTTGCTGCTTTTTCCCTGACTATGTGGTCTGGTGGTCAGTGTGTACCTGTTTTTAAATTTCTCTCTCGCTTCCTCCACCATAGGAGGAATCGGCACCCCCTGCGGGGAGCGGATAGACGGGCTCTGGGTCTCTGCGTGAGGCAGCACAGACAGTGATTTGATGGATACTGCAGTACATAATGTGGTCTATAGAGAGGCAATGAGCACTGCGCGCACATCAGCCCGTTATTCAACCTCTCCCCATGCCACACATAATCGGTGCTTTTATCCTGGCCTCACGTTTCACCCTTTACAGCTCGCAATCAACATCTTCGTCTGGCTTCAACTGCTAATGAAAGGGTGTTTGGAAGTCCAGGCAAGAATAGACTGCCAGTGACTTGCTAGGCATGGAGAAGTTCAAAGTTAATTTAATTTTTAAAGTCTTCTGAAACTAAATTCAAAATCCCTTCCCCTGTAGCTCACACATTCAAAGATGCATTATATCAAATTTGAAGTCAGTGTGTTGTCAAAGAACATTGTTCTTGTGACCGATTGTAACTTGAAACTAATGCAAGTATATTTAGCAAATAAGACACTTGAAACTTGAAAGATTATACGGTTCTCAACTGGTTTTGCTTCTAGAAAATATTTTATTTTATTTTATTTTATTTTTGACCACATCCAAATACATGCTTAGCATATGACAATTGTTTTTTAAAAAATTTTAATAAGCAAATAAGGCCCTTACAACTTGAAAGATAATAAGGTTCTGGTTAACTGGTTTTGCTTCTGGAACTGAATTTACATGTTAAAATATTTTATTTTGTTTCGTTTTATTTAAAAAAAAAAATATTATGTTAAAATATTATTTGACTTTAATTTAATTTAATTAAAAAAAAAATTGACAACACACAGATACATGCTTGACATTTTTTATTTATTTATTAATTTTAGCAAGTGGTTTTGCTTCTGGAATTGGATATGCATGTTAAATGTATTTTATTTTACTTTGTTTTGTTTTGTTTTATTTACCACATCCACATTTTTTTAGGACAAATGAGACCCGTAAATCTTTAAAGATTATAAGGTTCTCAACTGGTTTTGCTTCTGGAATTGGATTTACATGTATAATGTTTTATTTTATTTTGTTATTTAATTTTAAAATATTATTTGATTTTATTTGATTTATATGACATATTGCACATGACAATTTATTTATTTATTTATTTTTAGCAAGTGGTATTGCTTCTGGAATTGGATATGCATGATAACATTTTATTTTATTTTATTTATTTTATTTTTTACCACATCCACATATATGCTTTGCTTTTTTTTTTTAGCAAATAAGACCTTTAAAACTTGAAAGATTATAAGGTTCTCAACTGCTTCTGGAATTGGATGTACATGTTAAATATTTAATTTAATTTAATTGTATTTTATTTTTAGACTACATCCACATAAATGTTTAGCATACGATACATTTTTAATACATTTTAAGGATAAATGGAACTGTATAGGTAAAAATAGTTTTAAACATGTTTGTAAACTGATTACTGACCACAAATTTGTGTGCTGTGTGATTATGCTTATTAAAATAGCATGTCATTCCTCCCACGTCATCTCTCTCAAAAACAGTTGTGAAGTGAGACTGTTTTGACATGTATGTTTTGTATGTAAATACATCAATTTAATATGGAAACTTTAAAATGCTTAAAATTAATATAATCGGTTTATTTTTCTGCAGAATTTGATTAAAGGATTAGGTAGATGTTCAGCCTATTTAATAATTAAATTTTATTTATTTATTCAAATTATTAATCCCAATTACTTACTATGCATAATTTGTTGGCTTTTACAGTATTATTGTCCACAACCCTATTAGAACCTGCACCTGTAACCCCTATTTCAGGTCAGTAAAACGTGATTTTTAGATAATTAGAGGCTTAAATGCATAAATGTCTTTTTTGTTACTGGTTGCCTAAAAGTGACTCTGAAAGTGGGCTTTAGTGTTCAGGTTTTTTAAGCAACAAGTACCTCTATTTTTCTACCTGTCCAGCCCCTCTCTCTTTCTTTCTCTGTCTCGCACTCTCTCATTCACTTCATGGAAGCTCTTTTTTTATTCTTCATGCTGTATGTGCAGCTGAGCCATGGCTCCTTTGAGCTTTGCACTACAGAGCGCTATCAATTATTTATCAGCATGCATAATTCACAGTACATCCCTGCTCTACACTGAGGAGGCCTTACAATCTCTCCCTCGCTCGTTCCAAAATCTCCCTCTCTGTCTCTTTTACTTACTCTTTCTTTTGCCCCTCTCTCCAAATTCTGGTCAATTCTCTTGCCTTCCATCCTCTGTCAGGATCCGTTTTTTCTGTACTCACCTGAATCACTCTTTTCAATCTCTCCCGTCCTTCCATCCTCCTCCTCTTCAGTTTTCCATATGCGTCTTGCCTTATATTAAAGCCTGTCTTCTGCTTTCACTGTCTCTCCGCACTTTAAGCATTTCCTCTCTGTTTCTTTGGCAACTCAGATAATCAAATGTTGACTGCCTTGTTGGTTTAGTAAGTATGTCTACTCTTCTGCTTCCAAAGATCCCTACAGTAGGTCAGTCCAGAGGAAACAGAAAGGGAAGATAGTCAGTTAGGCTCATCTTGGCGGTTTTGTGGTTGGTTTAACTGTGTCGCACTGCAGTGGTTTGTCAAAGGTCATTCACACCTTCAGCCATAACATTTCATCAAGCCTACAGTCATATGTTATGTTCCAATTTTAAGGTATCATAAGGGCTCGATTTCAATACAAAGACTGTTTTATATGCAGGGGTGCACATAAGTGGTACGCAGGTGCTCATGCGTGACCAAAATAAAAAAAAGCGTGTTAATATGTTCAGACCGTTCATTTGCTTACCGACATGGTTGTTAGCGGTTTATGCACAATTACCATTTTAGATTGACAACTGTAATACTGTATAAGACTTATATACGAACTGAGTGCATAAATCTAGGATATCCACTGCCATTTTCGAAGCAAAATGCAAAACTATGACATTTCACTCACTGACGCACTTCAATCGGCAACGATAAACCCAGCAGCGCATATACTTACTTGCCGGCAACCCCCCAAAATAAAAGCTTGTTGATTTTGAGTTTGAAAATGATGAAAATTCATTTAAAAAGTATTTTTAATACACCCCTTTTATTTTACAATACAATAGTATTGTCACACTTTATTACTTTCTTGATTATTTTATTTTAAAAAATGCAGTAATATTATTATTACTACTATTATTACTTTATTTTTATAGTTATATTTAATGGGTCACACTATGTGAAGTGTGAGGACCAAACTAAATTTTCAGGTGCTTTTATGAGAACCAGGATGAAAAACTTACCTGCACCCCTGTTTGTATGTTACATAATTGTAGATGTGAATTTCAAAGGCAGCATTACCTTCCTTCGCAGCGATTTTTAACATTTAAATAATATTAAACTCATTTCACACTGATTTTTTTATATTTATACTTATTAAAATGTTATTTCTCTCACACTGGCTTGTATTGAAATTGATTGTGAAGCAGCCTACTTTAATTAATTATTATTACCTAAATTTTTATTGCATTTATATAAACAATTATTTTACTCCAAATTTGTGTATGAAAGGTATCAGAAGTTTATTATATGACTAAATAGCTAATTTGAGTTTTAAATACACTAACAGTCAAAAGTTCTAAAATATTTTTAATGTTTTGTTTTTTGTTTTTTTTTAAAAGGAGTCTCTTTTATTCACCAAGCCTGTATTTATTTGATCCAAAGTACAGCAAAAACAGAAACATTTTGAATATTTTTACTATTTAAAATAACTTTTTTTCTATTTTAATATATTTTAATATGAAATTTATTCCAGTGATTTTAAGGCTGCATTTTTAGCATCATTACTCCAGTCACATGATTCTTCAGAAATCATTCTAATATTCTGAAAAAAAAAAAGTATTATTATTATTATTATTATTATGTTGAAAACAGTAGATTTTTTCAGGCTTCTTTGAGGAATAGAAAGTTCAGGAGAACAACATTAATCTGAAATCTTTATCATCACTTTGATCAATTTAAAGCATCCTTGCTAAACAAAAGTATTAATTTCTATAATTTCTTTCCTAATATATATATATATATATATATATATATATATATGTATGTATGTATAATGTTTTAAATATTGATAATAATAATAGTAAAAATGTTTCTTGAACAGCAAATCAGCATATTAGAATGATTTCTGAAGAATCGACACTGAAGACTGGAGTAATGATGCTGAAAATTTAGCTTTGATATCAGGAATAAATTACATTTTAAAACATATTTGAATAGATAGCAGTTATTTTAAATGCCTGCATTTATTTGATCCAAAGTACAGCAAAAACAGTAATATTGTGAAATATTTTTACTATGTATATTGATGCTTCATAAAAAGTATCATGTCATTCCTCCATTTAAAATAGCTTTTTTTCTATTTAAATATATTTTAATATGCAATTTATTCCAGTGATTTCAAGGCTGAATTTTTAGCATCATTACTCCAGTCACACGATCCTTCAGAAATCATTCTAATATTCTGATTTGTTGCTAAAAAAAAGTTCATAAAAAGTATCATGTCTTTCCTCTCCTGTATAGCCTTATTGAAATCGATTTTGAAGTGAAAGAATTTGACTAGTCTACGTATATACTGTACTTAAAATTCATTAAGTATGAAAATGTATCATTCAAAAATGTTTTAAATGATGGCCTAAATTGAAAACAAGCGTGTGCTGAGTCTCTTTTTGTATGGCCCAAGTTTTGTATTTTCCAAAATAATCACTAGAATGTTGTCTAAGCCGCTCACTCCATTTTGGAACAGAGCCGGAATCGTAACAGTTACTAGAGTCATACCTGAAAGTTTAACATCTCCATGTGACTTCTATTAAAAAGAGTTTAAGAATAGATCTAGGGAATACTTATTTTCGAAGTCACTCAACATAAAACGAAACGGAACACATATCGCTTTTATTGACAGTCAAAGAATCCTTCAGGGACACAACCTCATTGAAATCCTCTCGGCAGGAACACAATCAATTGGACACGTTTCATGATCAAACGGTGCATTTCATCTATTTTTGCTCTACCCATGCCTTGATCTCTTGCACTTTGGTGCGCCTTCTTACAGGATAAGTGACGTCTCATTCATGTTATACATGCTGTTTCATTTTCATTTCCTTCTCTGCCCTCAACACTTGATCTGAAGGCTTCATCCAGTCTGGCGTTTGACGCTTGTGGCCCAGTCTGTTGGTGGCATTCCTGGTTTTATCCTTCAGCTGGGCAGGGTTTCGCCTCTGTGTGCTGTTTCTGGCTACTGAAGGACTCTTCGGCCCATCTCCCTTCATCTTCCCTCATCCCCATTGGTGGTTTTGTTGGTGTTTGCAGTGCATGGGCTGTGGGAGGAGTGGTCTTCGTGGAGCCTGTGCTCAGTCACGTGTGGCCGTGGCACTCGGACCCGGAGCAGGATCTGTGTGCTCCCCCAGCATGGAAGCAAGGGCTGTGGAGGGCCCGAGGTGCAAACCAAACTCTGCAATATAGCTGTGTGCCCGGGTTAGTACTATCTCCATTTCCTCATCTGCCACGATTCTGTCTTTTCTCTTACTCAACCCCACAGTATGTTCTGTCTTTACTCTTTTATTACACTGGGTCTAATAATTGCATAGGTGTTCTTATGCGTACAGAAAGAATTTGCACGCAAAATCTTAGATTGAATTATAATGCACAATGCCATTACGTTATTCATAATATAATATTAGTATATAATATCTAAAAAAATATTGTATATGTTACATTTTTGTGATCCAATGTTATAACATTTTATTATAGCATGTTTAGTATAATAATACAATTATATTTACTATATTCAAATAAAACAATACATATATTTTAATATATTATTATTACTATTATTATTATTATTATTATTATTATTATTGAGTATATGTGGTTTGAGTAAATGTTATTTTAAATTTAGAGGAAAGTTTAAAGTAAATTTAGAGAAAAAAGAGGTAAACAAAAAAAGTATGTGGGAGTCATTTAGTTATTTAATGTAAAATCATAATAGCAATAATAAAATAAAATAATATAATATAATACATGGGAATAATTCTGACAATTTTGTCACTGCATAACAAATTAATTTATTATTTGAAATTATTTACTTGTTGTTGTTGAATATATGTGGTTTGGATATATATATATATATATATATATATATTATAGTGCAGGGTTTGTGCCAGATACCATTCCTGAATAATATAATATTAGTATATAATATATAAAAATAAATTGTATATGTTACATTTTTGTGATTAAATGTTACATTATTAAAATGTTATTATAGCAGTGTTTAGTATAATAATAAAATTATATTTACTATATCAGAATAAAACAATACATATATTTAAATATATTATTATTATTATTATTATTATTATTATTATTATTATTATTATTATTATTATTATTGAATATACGCATATATGCGGTCTGATTAAAATGTATTTTAAATTTAGGGAAAAAAAGAGGTTTGCGCTTAGAGCTAACTACAATAAACAAGAAATATATATATATTGCAGTCAGGTATTTAATGTAAAATAATGATATAATATAATATAATATAATATAATATAATAGGAATAATTATGGCAATTTTGTCATTATATGACAAATTAGCTTAATATTTGAAATTATATACTTTGTTGTTGTTGTTGAACAAATGTGGTTTGAGTAATTAAGTAAAAGCATGAACTTATAGAAACTGCAAAGAGGAATAATATAATGTAATATAATAATATAATATATAGAAATAATTATGACAGTTGTGACATGTTATACCAAATTGGTTTAATATATAGATTTTATTATTATTATTATTATTATTATTATTATTAAAATACATGTGTTTTGTGTAAATTATCTAAATGTATAAAACAAAACCGTAAGTGTGAACACAGGTTTTATGCACAATTTATTTTTTTTTTACTTACACAGTCGGTGAATGAGACCCAGTGTGCTCTGTCTTCTGGACTCTTCTAACTTCCCTATTCTTCACCCTTTTTCCATTTTATATGTCGTCTCCTGCCTTGTCTCTCTCTTCACATGTCTTCTTCTGCCTGACCTTTCCCTTTCCTTCCTGTGTGCCATTCTCACTGCCTCCAGCTTCACCCCAGTCTGCTTGTTTCACGTCAGTCTCCGTCTCACCCCTCCTGTTCAGTCTCAGTCTGAAGGCCGCGCTTGAGCTCTGTGTTGTCTGCGTTCTCTTTCTGCAGCCATGCCTCTTAGTTTTCTCTGGGATTTCATTCATTCATTATGCCAGTCTCAAGATTTTGTTTTCGGTGAAGTGCTACTCAAATGGGGGCTCGGCTCGAGTTAAGCTAATCGGAATCGCAGATGAACCAATCACACGTATCCGCACCTGCTGGGGTTTGTTGTTTCTTTTACAGCGCCGCTCCGCTCTCGGCCAACAGGATCCTTCTTCGAAATTAGTTATTACCCCACTGGGATAAGCAATAAATCATTTGTCTGGTACATTTCAATTCGTTTTCAGTTTGAACAGTTGCTCCTACCTGAGTTGAAGACCTCCATTAGGCTGACAGTTGAAGGGTTAAGGGTGACAGCCAATCACTGTGATTGTCTTTTATTTGTGGAGGCACAAATGAACAGCTGGGCCAGTCCAGCTGAGCGGCTTTTGACTGACAGTGATTACAACCTGTCAGAGAGCAGATCTTCCACCTGTCCTCACCCACCGAGAGGCGCCCATGTGTAAAAACATCTCACCCTCCTCATATTCAAATTGCATTCATAAGTGGCTACTGACGTGTAATCTGCTGATATAATTTAACGCTGGATGAGGCATAGGACTTGACGTAATATACCTTCTCCTGGTTCATAGTAAAGGATGGTTTTAAACTGAGATGTTGTAAACATTGGCGTTTACTCCCGCATTACTTCAGCTCTGTTTGAGAATATGATTACAGTGATGGTTTGCATCGTAATCAAAGTGTGAGCAATTTCAGTTCCTGCAGTCATTGGATCATTTTTGTAAGTTACTCCTATTTATTATTTTTTTTCTTGTTTGGTAAGAGATGGTACAGCAAATGGATAATAGTCTTATTTTAAAGTAGCATATGCTGACTGTCCTCATAAAAATTCTGTTTCATTAAAGAATAAAGTGAATATTTGCACTATATTTGCTTGTTAGGAATGAGGTTTAAGACTTGTTTATATGGCAGCTTGTTCTGAAAAATAGAGAAAGAGAGCTCTAAGCAGTTAGATTATTATTCATTATTATTATTATTATTATTGAGAAGAAGAAGAATTGTGGAATAAACAAATAAATAAACAAACAAAAGACATCTTATATACACTCTACTAGTTTATACATTGAATTAAGTGTTTTTTGCTCCCCAAGGCTGCATATATTTGATCAAAAATACAGTAAAAACAAATTTATTGTAAAATAGTATTATGATTTAAATTAACTGTTTTCTATTTGAGTATATTTTAAAAGGTCATTTATTCCTGTGATGGCAAAGCTGAATTTTTAGCATCATTACTCCAGTCTTTAGTGTCACTGTGTCAGTGTTGCTATTAATATGCTGCTTAATATTTTTGTGAAAACCAAGACACTTTTTTTTTTTGTTTAATGAATCGAAAATTCAATAAACAGCAGTTTTTTATACAAATATTTTGTAATATTATGCATATTTTTACTGTCATGTTAATGTGTCCTTGCTAAATAAAAGTTTTTTTTTAATCTTACCTACCCCACATTTTTTAATCATAGTGGGTCAAGATTTTTACAAAAATATTAAGCAGTAAAAACTCTTTTCAATATTGATAATAATATAAAATGTTTCTTGAGCAATGCTTCCTGACAGTCTTATATACATGCATAAAAGATATATATTTTATTTGTTTATAATAAATAAGTAAATACACACACACACATCTTATACTCTGCTGGTTTATGTATTGAATAAAGTCTTTTATGCTCACAAAGGCTGCATATATTTAATCGAAAAATACAGTAAAAACAGTAATATTATGAAATATTATTATGATTTAAAATAACTGGATTCTATTTAAATATATTTTTAAAAGTCATTTATTCCTGTGATTATATATATATATATATATAATATAATATATACATATATTATCTTACCTACCTCAAATTTTTTTATCACAGTGGGTCAAGATTTTTACAGAAATATTAAGCAGCAAAAACTCTTTTCAATATAGATAAAATAGGCTGCTATATTTGATCAAAAAATACAGTAAATTATCATTAATATTATGAAATATTATTATGATTTAAAACAACTGGTTTCTATTTAAATATATTTTAAAAAGTAATTTGTTCCTGTGACACTGACTGCTATTACTGCAGTCAGTGTCACTATGTCGGTGTTATTATTATAAATGTTAAAAATAGTTTTTGGTGTTTAATATTTTTTGTGGAAACCAGGACACATCAATTGATATTTAAAAACAAAAACAAAAAAATTATAAATAAATAAATACATAAATAAATAAATAAATCTAGAAAGACTTTAGAGGCGCAATGCGAAGTCAAACAAGCTGTCTTCTCGGTTACAGACAAGTAAATTTACTGCAAAATAATAAATGAGGTGCTTAGGTTTACTTTTCTTCCAAATTCTGTTTATTTTTCAAGACATCACCTCAAAATGTTTATTAAAGCATTTGCTGTTCCTTAAAAAACAGATTTTTGCACTAGCAGTTTATTACCGTACACTGCATCAGCAGCCTGTCTAAAAAATTCATCAAACTCAGGTTAAAATGCAACTTGCTGAACATGTCAGAATTAGCCAATAAAACATCATTGAACTTTCCATTTGATTTACTGCAGCCATATGAGCTCATCAGTTTATGTAATTCAGCTAAATAGAGAAATCACAAGCCGTAAGAAATGAGATCAAATATAGCCCCGCAATAAATAAAGTAAAGAAACAAGGCCCAGCAACAACCCTGAACATTCAGATGCATCTGTTTGTTTGTCTGTCTATGTATTGCAAGTGAGGGATGCTCAAAGTATCCATTCGACGTGCCGAAGTCAGTGTTATTTTCTTAATTATACAGTTGATTTCTCTCTCCCTTTCCCTTTATGTCGTTGTGAACTAAAGTGAGATGCCATAAATGCTCAGCTGTGTTTGTTGGGTTTCAGCTGCAGCTGCTGTCTCTCCTGGCAACCACAATATGCGGGATCTCTCTCCTCATTGGCTGCTGATTTTATGAGCGATGATGAGTCCAATACTCTCATGGAGGCGCAGACAGACAGGCCACATTTATCCATGTTTATTGAGTTTGTGAGGCTTTAGAATATGGTTATTATTTATCATGTTCGTGCTTTGAGACACAGATCCTCCATGATCTCAGACAGAGAATGCAGCTGCATCTGATTTTGCAAATGTCAATCTGCCAACATTTTATTTAAGTATTTTTATTATTATTATATTTATTTATTCTTCCATATTTTATAATAACATGCATTTATGTGGTTGTGTCTTATAGTATGTGTCCGTAGTATATTTCTATATACTATATGTCTGTCGATTTGTACTACACCTCTCCCTTTAGTACTGTTTTCAGTTTGGCCGTCTTGTGGCTACCTTGAAGTAATATTACACGGTACATTTTTCTCAGTTTGATGAACATCTGCTTTGACAGAGCAAAGGTGACATAGGCATTTTCGTTCATCATGTGCTCTGTCTTCCTTGGAATCCATTAGATTGAGAGATAATTTGATTTCAGTTCATACCATCAATCATATCAAGATACGCTTGGATGAAATATGAATATCTACCCCCAACCCCTCCATTTAAATAAGATAAAAGTGATTTTAGAGGTTAATATGCACAGATCCTAAAATTGCTGCAGAAAGTCAAAAGACGTAACATCTCTCCTACTGTGAAATAGATAGTGCGTACTAGAAAGCATTCATTATATAAACATAAAGCCGTAAGATTAATGGCATCATTTGATGGATGAAGTTTAAGCGTAATTCTTGCTTTCAAACATGCCGAATATGTGTCCATTGAGGCATGTAGGCCTTCTGATGCTTTGCAAGGGATCTTGGGGTATGAGAAGTGAAAAAAAAATTGTTTCCTTCTCCATAAACTGTAGAATGAGTCATAAGCGATCAGCTTTGAATTAGCGACATGGGCTGGTGAAAGCATCATGCACCCTACATATTATTTATTAGCACTGAACTTCACCAGAAAACATGAATCTCATTAATCAAGCAAGAAATAGTCACTGCACATTGATCCCTTGTTTCATCCATTATGCAAAAGTGCTCATATAGTTTTTTGTTGTTGTAGTTGACAGTCAGAAGACCGATATGACCACAGGCAGAACCTGTAATGCTGTGCTTGCATATACTCTATTGATATCCATAGTTAATCTACTATAAAAAAAAAAGATTGTAAAATGCATAATGTGCTTGCTGTGTTTTATACAAAGAATAGTAATAAGTAGGGTTTTTTTCTCTAATTTTAATTAATACCTACTCACCTTTTTCCTGTGGAAATATGCAGTATGCATCAGTCTAACTAAAATTATTATCATCAAAGTGAGGTTTCTCATACATTTTAGCGCTAATGTTATCAAGCCTCTATTTAACTTCCTGTGCTTTTAGGTTTTTCTCAGTAGTCCATCATTGTTTAATTAATTAAACAAAATTAGTCTTTTCTTTGCGCTGGTCTTCTCTGAAACCCATTAGACTACAATTTTCATGAAATGAATGTGTTATTTGGAGCACCTTTAATGTGCAGGTCAAGGTTTATTCTAATAGCATGCATTGTAATTTAATGTTCGGTGATGAAGAGGTGAGCCTAAAAAGCATTTTTTCAATGTAGAATTAAAAAGTAAATTATTTAACCAGGGTTTAAATAGCAGGTGAAAATAAATTAAAAAATGAAATTTATGATGTAATTTCTTCCATCTTAAATGCATGTAACCTGACTAATTAAACAATATGTAGTAGTCATGTCTACTATCTATCTATCAGTGTAGCTTTGTATTAAGTTTTAGTGTATTTTAGTACTTTAAAACAAAACAAAAAGGAACAAGAAAGAAGAAAATGAAATAAAAAAGTTTATTTTTATGTTTTATGTTTTATTTGTTTTATTTCAAGTATTTATTTATTTTGTCTGTAATGTTAAACTTTTAATTGTTATGCTGATGGTATAGTTTATAACAGGGAAAACAGGCACAATATTTACATTAGTTCATCACTAGGGCTGGGTAAGAATCATCGATTTCTCGCTTTTAATTGATTCTCATTTTTACGCAAAGATAACGATTCTTAAATCCCAAGAATCGATTAGTTTAGCCTGATTTTAGTTTATGGAGGGAAGATTGTCGGACACCTCTCATCCAATAAAGCGCAATAAGCTTTATATTTGTTACTTTTGATATGAAACAAAGTCTCAGAATTCAAATTGTGTCCATTTTAGTATATTATTAAAAGAATAAATGCCGTTTTGGCGCTGTTTAATGTGGAGTGACGGATCGGTGTAATGCTGCGTTCACGCCATATCGTAATTACCGTAATTTCGAGATGACAACGTGACATTCTACTCGGAGCTGTTCACGTCCTCAGAATTACACTTTTCTATGGCAACACTATTAGCGCCTAAATAGAGCCTACGTTGGTCAGTTGGTACAGCGGTCATGTGGTACAAGTCATAGCTCTCAGAAGACTCCTAGAGGCCTCTTTACACCAGTGTTTCCCAACCCTGTTCCTGGAGGCACACCAACAGTGCACATTTTGGTTGTCTCCCTTATCTGACCAGTATATTTCTGGTCCTGGAGTCTCTACTAACGAAATGATGAGTTGATTCAGGTGTGTTTGATCAGGAAAAGTTGGAAAATGTGTAGTGTTGGTGTGCCTCCAAGAACAGGGTTGGGAAACACTGCTTTACACAGCCGATTTAAGGCTGCTCTAAAGCGGGTCTGTGTCGGCTCAGAATTCAGTGTAAAGACGCAATGCCGCATTAAAGCACTATGCCGGGTCTGACCCGCCTCAGTCCCTAGTATCAAAGGCGACGCAATGCTGTTTTGATTCAGTGTAAATGAAACGCGAAACAGTCATGGTGAGAGCCAATCATGATTTCATTTTCAGTTAATTTTTTCATTTTATTTATATTATCTTATTATTATAGCGGGTAGAATAAGTACGTTTTGGGTAAATTAATTTAAATTTAAGCCCCATATCCTCGCAAGTCGCCACTCATGATTCTCAGCTTGTCTTGATAGAGAGGACTCTCTTTTCGTTATTTTCTCGCTTTTGCATGCAAGTTAACTGTTTGGTTACATCAGAAACAAGTTTCTCAGTCATGAGGAAAGTAGGAAACTGGCTCCAAACTTCAATAGCACATATCTTCAATTTCCCTCTTTTCACTCGCTTTCCTTCGTTCTTATATAGCTAATCCGCAGTGCACATTTTACTTTCACTTTTAAATTAGCGGCATTCCGCGTCAGCTGCTTGAATCCAATTCAAGCTACAGCAAAATACAACGTTAAACTCACTTAGCCTATAAATTAAACTATAAATTAAACCATGGAACTTTTATTAACAAAACGAATACAAATAGCTTACACCATGCTATATGCCTAATATAAAATAACTAATAACTTAGGCTAGGCCTACATAAAAGGAACCAAATAAATATAAGAAACGTAGAACGTTTATTAGCAAAACGAATAAGAAATAAATTACACAAAGTAAAAATCAGCAAACACCGTAGAACCAAATAAATAAGAAACGAATGTTCAAAAAAAAAAAAAAAACATTGTACACTGTACCACGCGCAGGAAATTTGAATTTATTGCCGTTATATTTTAAAATGTCATGTTTTATTTATTTCATATTTTATATTATTTGTTCTTTTTTATATTTGTTATGTAATTTTATAGTATTTGTATTTGTTAAAACTAATTTTAAAATGTTATTTTAAAAGATGTATGTTTCCCACTATTTTAATTCCTGTGTAAATGCATTTATGCCGCTTCAGAACAGCATTAAACGGTCTGTGTAAACGCACATTTATGCCGCTTCAGATTCGGTTTCTGTGCCGCCTTTGCTGTGTAAAGATGCCACTAGTTCACAAGTTGTAATTACGAGTTCTACGTGGACGCTTTTACAAGTTGGAATCTCGTAATTACGGAATTCAATATGGCATTACGCACCAAAAGCGTCAGAAAGAACTGATCGTCGTCCGCTTTAATACCAACGCAATATGAATGAACTTCCGAGTATTTTACAGAAGTAGCCTACAACTTTCCCATGTAATCGCTCAATCAGTGTTTCAACCGCGGAAAGACGTCAATAACAGATTGTAAACAATGTCCGTAGCGTCACATTTACCTCAGAAAACAAAACAAAACAACAACAACAAAAAAAAAAAAAAAACATATTCGGTGACCATAAACTCATTAGTCAGTTTAGCATTTTGCTAAAAATATGCACTATAGAACATAACCATTATAATTTTTACTGTTCTTCAGCATTTACGTTTGAATAAATCTGTTACGTTTTTATGACAGCCACCATTTTAATGTTTATGTTTCAAAAAAACGATTGTAGTAGAAATATATGTAATTTAAAGTTAGTTAACTTTTAGTTAGTATAATTTTATACCCATTCATATTATAGTAATGTAATACAAACTTACTCCCATGTATATATTACAGTGTTAGTTGAGATATATATATTTTTTTTACTTGAGAAAATTTTTCATGTACATGATATACATCCAAAATAATCAGTATTGAACTGAGTTGAATTGGAATCGAATTGAATCGCAAGCTTGTAAAGCATAATAGAATTGTATTGTCAAATTTGTATGTAAACCCAGCCCTACTAACCACTATCACATTCACTCAGTTTGTTGAAGGTTTGTATCAGGGTAAGTAACAATCATTTTAACAGTTCCAAACTCACACACTACAGACAAACACAGACCCCTCGCTGTACCCCGTCTCTCTCTGTCCGTACCTCTGACCGCCTGTTTCCTATTTGTTTCTGTCCCTCACTTCTGTGCCCTTCTTTTTCCTATCCTTCCTCTACTTCTGGACTATCTTATTCTGTTCTCACCTCTTCATCTCTCTCTCTCTCTCTCTCTCTCTCTCTCTCTCTGCATCTCCCTGTGGTTGTGTTTTCAGTGGAGGGGCAGTGGTTGGACTGGGCAGCCTGGTCTCAGTGCTCTGTTACCTGTGGCTCCGGCACTCAGCAGAGGCAGCGGCGTTGCAGTGTGTCGGTTCACGGCTGGGCGGAGTGTAAGGGGCCGCATGCGGAAACTCGTGAGTGCACCAACCCGTCTTGTGGAGGTAAGTTTCTCTCTGGTGGACTTACAGTCTTTAATTGACAGGTAGTTTATGTGCACAGCTGCAATTTGTTTGCTGTCATGGTCTAATTAATTGCAGCGAACGCTCTGAATTGTCTATGGTACCAAACCGCAGAGATTTACCGGTCTGCACCGCTCATCTTGTTCCACAGATATGCTGCTGTGTCAGCATATGCCAGTTAGCACCCCTGATAATAATTAATAAGCGCAAATTAGCTTCATGCAGGTGCTTTATGACCACATTCACACTGCAGTTAAATATGGTTGTCGCTTTTGAGTGCTTTTTCATGTTTTACGCAACAGTTCCGGTCCTCAAATCTGATTGGCTGAACAGTGTTATTTTAGATTTAGTGATATATTGTTGTAGTTATTGATATCATTTTGAATTAGATTTGATATTTTCGGTTTTTATTAGCATTTTTGTTACATTTTTAGTAATTTTGTTGTGTTTTTGTCATTTTTATTAGTATTAATAGTATTATTAGTATCAATTTTTATTTTATTTGTTTATTTTTTATAAATATCTTTTTTTTATTTTATTAGGTATTAGGTTTAAATATTAAGTAAAATTCTTAGTTTGAATTATTTTAGTATTTCAAATTAATTCAAAATGTATTTATTTATTTAAGGTTTTTAGTTTTAGTTATCTATAATAACCCAGGTTCCAAAAGTGCTGATAAACAGTCCAACAGCACTGGCACATTTAACGTTTGGCTGTGTTCACTCTGTTTCAGTTCAGAGTACCAGAACTGCTTTTTGTAGATGGTCAGTGATAATTCATTATATCTCATTTCTCGTTTTGTTCCTCTTGTGCAGGTGGAGGAAACTGGGGTGCCTGGAATCACTGGAGCTTGTGCTCCAAGACCTGTGACTCGGGTTGGCAGCGGCGGTTCCGTATGTGTGAAGGCACAGGAATCCAGGGTTACCCTTGCGATGGCTCTGGAGAGGAAGTACGCTCCTGCAATGACAAGAAGTGCCCAGGTGTGTGTTCATGATCAAAGCACATCTTTTATTTCTTTTTATTTCTCTTTTTCTTCTCTTCTGATTTTTTTTTTTTCAACTTTGTACAGAGCAACTGACTCTTTATTTAGTCAATTATAAGTCTGCCTCAGAAATGGCACTTTCCATGGATTAGAGGCAAATTGTTGCCCCATGATCATTATTATTATTATTATTATTATTTTAACATTTATAGGGCTGTTGCGATTCGTCGATTCTAGTCGACTATTCGATTTTTAAAAATCCTCGATTTCATTTTGTCCGCATCGATTAACCGCCAAATACCGAAAGTGGCGCATTTCACAGACGAGAATCCATGAAACGCATTATTGGACTGTTTTCCAAGGCTGCATGATATATTAAATCCATTTTAAAATGATAACCTGGACTGGACCCCAGTGACCTTATAGCTGGCTGTGTCATCAAAACCTAGTTTAATTGACATAACACTTGTTGACATAGTACATACATGTATTTATCATTTTGTTTTGTTTTTAGAGTTGTCATTGTAATTTACATGTTAGCTTTTTATTAATACAAAATATCAAAATCTCTCAAATCAGGGTTTTAAACTTTTTGTTGTTTGGTAACAGGGTTGAATAATAGCAATACTTTCACCCCTTGTATAAAATAAAGAATATGTGTGATCTTCTAAGATTGATAATCAACATATTATGCAATGTTCACTGAATGCTTTAAAAAACAAAACTTTCAGACCCTAATTTGTTCCTGATTTGTAAAAAGTGCCCTTTGATTTTTTTTCTCTCTCCCTTTTTCCTATTTTAATGTATTATCCTTTAGGCCTCTCTCAGTCATTTTCTCTTTCTTCTATGTGTAACATTCTCTCTTCTTTGTTTCCATTTCTTCTCTCTTTCAATTGAGACGGGTCATTCTTGACAGAAGGGAATTGTTCAAAGTTCTGCTATGTGTGATTTGTCAGCATGTCAAGCAGCGCAGCAAACAGCAGATTTTAATAAGCGCGCCGTTGACTGCAGCTTTGGGAGGCTATAGATTAAATAAATGTCAGACTTTGCCGCAGAGCTTATATGGGGCACAGGGCTTTGATGGCGCCAGAAACTTGAAGACAAAAATCTGTCCGATAGCTTTGTCGGGGTGTATTATGTTTAGATGAAAAAGGTAGGGTTCTCTCTCTGTCTTTTTCAGCTTTCAACCCAGTCCTCTTCTGTATCTCACCCCTGGGTTGTTCTCTGTTCTGAAGAAGCTTTTGAATGAAAGTTGGAGAGCGATGTGTGTTGTTCTAGTCGCTGATCTTCACAGAGTTTGCTTTGTGCACTGGAAAAACTCATTTTTTTAATCAGTATTTTTTTCAGTCCTTGTTTTAGTGAAAAGTCTAGAGACACAAACTAAATTTAGATTTAAAACATGAGATTTAAAAAAAAAAAAAAGAAATTTGCCAATGGATAGAAAAATAAACTTAATTCAAGATAAGTAAATGACTCTCAAGTAAGTAAAAGTAAAAGACTTTTTCATTAGTTCGTTAGTTTTCCCTCTTTTTCTCGCTTTTAAATAGCTTGTAAATGCCTGCGTGCGTTTCACTTTCACTTTTTCGAATTCGCCGTCAATTGATTGAATTAACAACAAAACAGCATGACGAACTCACTTATATTAAACATAGAATGTTTAATTCATTAACAAAATAAATACACTGTTAATGGCCTAATATAAAATAAGAAATAACTTACAAGTTTAAATATTAAAAACTGAAAATCAGCGAACACAGTGGAACCAAATAAATAAGAAATGAATGTTAAAAAAATGCTTCTAAAATCTTCTAAACGGCAAAAGTCAAATGGACTTCTAAAATAGCAGGTGCTATTGTATTTCGTTTTGATATATATATATATATATATTACTGACAAAAAAGTTACAAATGCTTAAGAATATTTATTTATTTATTTATTATTTATTTATTTCTGGATGGATGAAAATACAAAACTGTTTTAGCTTTTTGCTGAAAAAAAAAAAACTGATTAAAAAATGTGGGAAATTTTGGAACTTCAAAAAATATTATATTTGAGATATTATACTGGAAAACAAGAAAAAAAATGTTTGTTTGTTTCTTGTTTAGAAACAAGTATAGACCAGTATAGATTTTACATATTTTACTGGAAAATAGACACAACTCATGATTAGTGCTGTGCAACGAAAGTTTTTGTTTACATAATATATGTGTGTGTACTGTGTATAATTATTATACGTATATAAATAAACACACATACAGTATATATTTCAAAAAGTATTTACATGTATTTACATCTATATATTTTTATTGATATAATTAATTATTATAATTATATATACATATATTTAATATATAAACATGACATATTTTTCTTATATATCAATGCATGTGTATTTATATATATATATATATATACACACACAATGAATATACACAGTACACACACACATATATAATGTAAACAAAAACTTTTATTTTGAATGCGATTAATTGTTGCACAGCACTACTCATTATTGAAAAATATTATTTTATTTTGGTTTTGGGAATTCAAATCAGTGCATTTTTTTTACAGGAACGCAAGACCAATACTTTATTTTTTATTCACAAGCAAAACTACATTTACATATTTATTTTTTTTTTACTGGAAATCGGACACTCATGATTCTGAAAAAAAAAAAAAGATGCTATCTTTATTTATGGGAATTCAAAATGGTATAAATATTACACTGGAAAACAAGACAAATACGTATTTGTTTAAATACAAATCGGCATAGGTTTTAGATGTTCACTGAAAAAAAAACAGATGCCAAAAAAATGTTAAATGTTTTTTTTTTGTTTGTTTGTTTTGTTTCTTGCTTATCTATTTGTTTATTCACATGCAAAACAGTGTAGATTTGACATATTTTTATTGAAAGACAGACACAACTTGTGATTTAAAAAATATTATATTTTATGTATGGGAATTCAAAACTATCTATCTATCTATCTATCTATCTAGTTAGCTATCTATCTGTCTGTCTGTCTATCTGTCTGTCTGAGAGCAATCAGTCAGTCATCAGTAGGCTTTATTTAATGTTTAATCAGTTTGTACATGTATCCTTGTATTTTTTCACTGGTTGATCTCTTACTTTTGGTCAATACTGTTTGCAGCACCCCAAGAAATATGTAAAGATGAGTACCAAGTAGCCATGACATGGAAGAGAGCCTCAGCTGGAGAGACGGTATACAACAAGTGTCCATCAAATGCCACTGGTACGTCATTGCACACCTTCTCACCAATCACCACTGCAAAAATCATTTTAGAAATAATAAATATTAAAATGACCTGAAGATGACTTACTCTGACGTTATTCCAAACCCACATGACTTTTCCTTCCATGGAACAAAATGTTTAATATTTTGAGTAAGTTTTTATGGTCCCTAATAACCAAATAAAACCAGCTGATAATGAAAATTGTCAATTTATTTGACGTTCACTGATAATGTCAATTTATTGCCAATTTATTTGATTAATGCAAGTCATTATTCACTGAAAATCTTGAGAGTGATCTAGTAATTCCTGGTTTAATCTCTATCTAGGCCAGGAATAGAAAGTGTGCAGGATTAATTCATGACCATTGTGCACTTCAGCTGAACTCCAGCTTGCTCAAGGACGACCGTTTCTCTAAAAACTTTATTGTACATTCCTCTGGATAAAAATGTCAGCTAAGTGACAAATTACTAGTAAATTAAAACCGCTCAAGAAAAGTTAATGATCCGAGCTTGATTAGCTTCAGAAAGTACACCACTGCCTACATCCCATAAAACTCTGAAACTACAATCTAATGTTGTTTTGGCCATAGCTAAAGACGCCATATCTAATGCGATCTCTGATACATTTGTTTCTTCTCTCACCGTGACATGCAGCTTTATTAAAAGATTTTATGATCAGTTAAACCACATTATGAAACTCCATCAACGGTGCAATCGCTCAGCTCCCAAAACCACCATCGCACTACAGGCTCAAAATAAGTTGGTTTCCACACAGTTAATCGGCATTCAGTTCTTAAGCCCATTGAGATGAATTAGTGGTGTATGAGAGGGAACTTAATGAGGATGTTTACAGCCCAATATGTGCCGCCACAGAAAGTTAATATAACAGTGATATCAAGTCAGAGTTTGGTGGATTGAAATGTCAGACGTTGCCTCAGAGCTTACACTGGACCCAGCGTTTTTTTTCCAGATTGAACGCACTGACATGTAGGGCTGTGACGGACGCAGTGACTGCCGCGCCACCGCGGTAGTCGGTTGCCACCGGCAGTACTGCACGTGAAATCACACAATCTATAACAAGCATAAAATACAGTGTTTCTGCAACAATTATTCTGCCGTGGCCGTGTTTAGTGTCTCCGCCGACAGCAGCAGCGAGTGCAAGTGCTGGAAGAGATCCAGGTTCAAACGCACACAATAGGCTAAAGCGTGCAAAGTTCCAGGAAAAGTAATTACCATGAATGTGTCGCGGGGAAATAAGAAGATACTTGAATGAATTATTAATAAACTAGTGTTTTCTGAGCCAGTGTCGCAAAGACGACGATCCTGACTCGCCATCTGCTCATTGGACGCACCTTTAGAAAAAAATGCATCTCTACGGATTTTATAATGAAAGAGTTTTTGTTTTCGATTTGAATTGTTTTGTGTTAAAGTAGTAAAGTAATAATTTAAAGCTATCTATATATTTATCCTGACTGTAAGGCGAGTATTCGCTGAGTTTCATTTCATTTTTGTGCAGCGCTCCTGTTCAACACTGAGACATCAGAAAGCGCATCTTGTTTGTTTTCTTTATTTTTACAAAAGCACAACATTTTGTTGATATTGTGAGCGCACGCAAATAAAATTAGACCTTTTATAGTTCCGGATGATATATTACGCTTACCTTTATGAGCACAGATTATGGCGTATTTTAATTTTTTTGCAAGTAATTGCGCTGGCGCCTCCATGTCCTGCAAAGCGCATTTAGCTTCCACTCTCCAACAAATGATTGTATACGCATAATAGCTTGCATTTATCTAAGTTAAACGTTTAAAATAACATTTTGATATGCTTGAAGATTTTATTTTAGGCAAGTCGTGATGATTTGAGAAGGCAAAATTGATCAAAAATAGGCTGTGATCAACTCACTGCCTGCCTCTGGCCGCTTGGTCGTTACTTTAAAAATCAAAAACCTTAATTTAACAAACAAAAAATGTTCCGAACATATTTCTAAATTAACTTTAAAGAAACAAAAAGAAATATAGACAAAACTGAGCTAATTTAATGAGGGCTTCAGTCTGACTCGGGCCGGTAATTTTGAGGAGCCGTCGGACAAGGGTTGGGCGAGGTTGTTACAAATTTATGCAACAAATGTTTGTTTAATATTTACCCTTCTTATTTTGGCTACTTTCTTATTTAACTGTGTAATTTCTTTGATATTTACTTTAGTGTTTTGTAGACTGAAATAAACACGCACGTTTGTTAATCATTTTTGAGCCTTATTTTTTTATGTTTCAAAATTATATATATATATATCTCAACACCGTGCCACCGACGGTAGTTGGACCATTACCACCGCGGTGGAAAAAATCTTCCACCGTCACAGCCCCGCTGACATGTTGTCATTTTGTACATCATGACATTCAGCTGAATGTTATATATTGAGTGTTCTGCACTCCTCAGATTGGCTCAAGAGTTTCTAACCCTTCCTGCTGCAGTGGGAGAGTTTTCTGAGGATATTTATGCCCTCTGAGTACAGCGTGCAATAATTCTCAGATACTAGTGGAGAAAGACACCCAAGGCGCTCAGTGATTTTTACCTAATAAAAACAGAAAGACCTAATAAATGATGTCTTTGAAGTGGGAGCACAGAGCAGAGTGTTGAATGAGGTCAACGGCGAGCTGTAATCTATATCAGCTCCACATCCCGGCCAGCACGGACTGTCATGCACACTAAACCCCAAAAGAAAAACCAATTCCTGCAAAGAACTGTTCGCTTGACTCTTCCGGGCTGCATTTTCACGTGTGCCTGTGTTCCCTGTGTGATTTTCAGGCCCATTTTTATCCCAGCGAGGGTACCGGGGGTGAGACCACGGTCGAGTCTTATTGGCCCTGATCTGAATGATGCAATTGGCAGAAATTTTAAAGCAAAACTGAGTTTACAGCAGTGTAAAATGTCATACTAAAAACAGACATTATCCCAGGCATTATCATCGTATGCCGCATCCAAATGAAGTCTTTTATATGAAGCGTGTGAACATCACAGGACGTGTCTGTCAAACCTTGACATGGTGTTATTGCTTGTGCCCAGTGGTGATAATGATCTGTTTTTTCATCCCTCTCTCTGTAGGATCTGCTAGTCGTCGTTGTTTGCTGGACGCTAATGGAGTTGCTTACTGGGGTCCTCCGAGCTTCGCCCGATGTGTCTCACTCGAATATAGATATTTACATTTATCTGTAAGTACATGGATGTGGGTGACATGCTGTGATGTCACAAAATGTGGAAAATGTAGATTATGAATATTAATTCGTTTATGCACATTACTTAACACAATATTTCATGTTTTGATAAATAGTTTTTGTGGTTTATCATTAAATCAGCTCTGTATTAGAGTATTGTGATCTTTTCATACATATAGCATAATAAACAGGGGTGCAAATAAGTTTTTTGGTCTGGTTCTCATGAGAGCACCTGGAGATTTGGTTTGGTGCTCACAATTGAAAAGTACAATGCTAATATTTGCATTTTTTTAAATATGAATTTTCAGCATTTTTAAAGCTAAAATCAGCAAGCTTTTACTTTGGCGGGTTGCTGGCAAATGCACTGCCAAATATAGTGTGTCAGTGAATGTTATGCCTAGATTTATGCTTTAATTTCAAATGGAAATCTTATACAGTATTACAGTTTGTTGATCATAAACGGTGATTGTGCATTACCAGCCGTCAAGTCTGAACTCATTTATAAAGTGCATTTTTTCCTAAATAGTATTAAAAAATTAATAATAATAGTAATAATAATAATAATAATAATAATTAATAATAATAAAAATATTGTTAATTGATAAAATAATTAAAACACTGTTTATTATTATTATTATTATTATTATAATTACTAAAGTACATTTTATCATGAATAATACTAACTGTAATACTGCTAATAGTAATAGTATAATAGTAGTTATTATTCTTAACTTAATTACATGCATCATACATTTTTTTATTAATAATGCTACCAATGCTACTACTAGTAGTAGTAATAGTAGCAGCAGTAGTAATAATAATAATAATAATAATAATAATAATAATAATAATAAATATTGTTAATTGATACAATAATTAAAATACTGTTTTATTAGTAGTAGTAGTAGTAGTATTAATAAATAAATGTATTATGAATAATACTAACTATAATACTGCTAATAATAATATTATAGTAGTTATTATTCTTAACTTAATTACATACATTATAAAAAAAAAATATATATATATGTGTGTGTGTGTGTGTGTGTGTGTTTCATGCAGTTTTGTTTATTTTAGTTTTTTTAATTAATTTTCATAATTTATTTATTTATTTATTTATTTTTTGAGAATGCATGTATTTTTACTAGTACTGTCAAACGTTCGATTAATCGCATCCAAAATTAGTTTTTGTTTACATAATTTATGTGTGTACTGTGTATATTTATGTATATAAACATAAACACATGCATGTATACATTAAAGAAAAAATATGTTATGCTTATATATTAAAAATATTGAAATATAATGTTATATTAATATATACATGTAAATACAGAGACTATTTTCAGAATATTTACTGTATGTGTACATAATAAATATACACATTATACACGCATGTATTATTAAATATATATATATATATATATATATGTATGTATGTATGTGTGTGTGTGTGTTTCATGCAGTTTTGTTTATTTTATTTTTTAATTAATTTTCATAATTTATGTAGTTATTTATTTTTTGAGAATGCATGTGTTTTTACTAGTACTGTCAAACGTGCGATTAATCGCATCCAAAATTAAAGGTTTTGTTTACATAATTCATGAATTCATGTGTGTGTGCTGTGTATATTTATGTATATAAACATACACATGTGCATGTATACATCAAAGAAAAATATGTTATGTTTATATATTAAAAATATTGAAATATAATATCAGTTATATTAATATATACATGTAAATACAGACACTATTTTCAAAATATTTACTGTATGTGTACATAATAAATATACACAGTATATTATGTAAACAAAAACTTTTATTTTGGATGTGATTAATCGCGATTAATCGTTTTGCAGCACTCATTTTTACTGTAAAACAAAAAGATTGGTGAATGCAGTTTACACAGTGATTTAACGGAGTAATCATACTTACTATTTCAGTTGTTCAACTGAACGTGTGACATTTTATTTGATAACTTCCATCTGCTGCTGTCAGGCCCTGAATTTTGTAGCTCAGTAGATAGCATGAATAAGCAGCTGAATATTAAGTAATAAAAGTTTAATACACCAGACTGTAGCTGTACATCAGTAAATGCACATCAGAAGCAGGAACACATTTGTTTGCATTTAGTTTGATAGTTTCACTAGAGCGGATAACAAGCCATGGAAAGCAATAGATTGTAGTGTATTTAAAGGGCCGTATGTGCTGGAGAGAACATTGCCGCTGTCATTTTCCACAAATGATAATAACTGCAATGACCACTCAGCAAAACATTAAAAAGAGTCAATTCCACTGTCGAAACCCACCACTTCCATTGAAATAGTCCCTACCATAAATGCTTAAAAGCTTGGAAAGAAACAACACCAGTCTCACAGCTACATTGATTATGTACTCTCTATCGCTTGTTATGAGACCTCTGTTTTGATAATGATTGATTACTTCCTAACAGATTCAACTGCCTGCCTTCATGCGCTCTGTCTAATTCCTCAGCCACAACCTTTGACGTCAAGTTCATAATGCCGAGTGGCTTTTAATTCTGTCTCGACCGAAGCGTGATGTGACGGGGTTGATTGCGCTGTTAACCTGTCCACTAACCCTTCATTATAATCAGACAATGCTTAATTAGCTTTGATTGCCATTGTCTGCCACCTCCTGCACTCACAGTACTGTCATTAGACAGTCAACACTTGGTCTGCTGACGTTCGACCGCAAACAAGAACTCTAGGGAAGAAGTTGTTTTCACTTTGTTATGCTCACAGCTTGGTTGACTGTAGATGGGAAGTAGATTAAGGCGCCTGTCGATACCTTCAAACTGCTTTCGCTTTGCTCCAGACCCGGATCAATGTTGTTTCAGCTTCAAAGCTGGCGTGTTCTTGTGCACTTCCTTTTCTGGCTTACCTTTAAATCTGCCTCTACATTTCAGGGTGCTTATTTATTCTCTTTTTAAGTTAGATTATTTATTTAGTTTATTTTAAGTGATTGCAGTGAAAGTGTGTTAGCGCGCTTGTGGTTAAGGCCCATTTGGGTGCACAAAACTACGCTTTTCTTCACATCCTTCTCCATGCTTGTACATATATTTTAGCTCATTAATTATTCTTTCAGTTACAAATAGTTTAGCATATATTACCATATTTAAATGAACATAATTCCACCGATTTTTCCAGTGGAGAAAATGCATAAGAAGTTCCAGACCAGTCTGCTGATTTAATTCGGTAGCTGGAGTTTATCGCTCTGGTTTTATTTATAAACCCAGGGTGCAACTTCATGCTCATGTAGTTATTATTGAGGTTTATTTATCAGTGTCTGTGCATAAAAGCGTGTTTTTTTTCTTCCCCTGTAGTTGCGAGAACATCTTGCGAAGGGTCAGAGGACCCTGGCAGGGGAGGGCATGTCTCAGATCGTGAGGAGTCTCCTGGAGTTAATGTCCCGTAAGAATTATTATAGCGGCGACCTCTTATTCTCCGTGGAGATTCTCCGAAATGTGACGGACACCTTCAAGCGAGCAACCTACATCCCAGCTCCTGACGACGTGCAGGTGTGTATTGGCCTGTGGGTGTGTGTAAAGGGACAAGTAATAAATGGGTAGATGACAAAAACTGTGACTGGGCAATATTTCTTTTGATGTTTTCCACTGTTTTTTAAGAGCTTTTTAAGCTCTTTTGTAGTTAACTTAAAAAAGTAATAAAAAGTACATATAGGCCTACACCATGCAAGCTTATGAGGCTATACAATGATATGTACAGTTGAGGTCAAAACTTTACATACACCTTGCGCAATCTGAAAAATATTAATTATTTTACCAAAACAGAAGGGATCATACAAGATGCATGTTATTTTTTAGTTAATACAGACCTAAATAAGATATTTCACATAAAAGACATTTACATATAGTCCACAAGAGAAAATAATAGTTGAATTTATTAAAATGACCCCGTTCAAAAGTTTACATACACTTGATTCTTAATACTTTGTTGTTACTGTGATTTTTTTGTTTAGTGATAGTTATTCATGAGTCCCTTGTTTGTCCTGAACAGTTAAACTGCCCGCTGTTCTTCAGAAAAATCCTTCAGGTCCCACAAATTCTTTGTTTTTTTTTTCTTGTTTTTTTTTTTTGTTTTTTTTTGTGTGTGTGTGTGTGTTTGAGCCCTTTCCAAAAATGATGATTTTGAGTCATCAGTGATGACACACTGAGGACAACTGAGGGACTCATGCATTTCTTACAGAAGTTGCAAACAGTCACTGATGCTCCAGAAGGAAACACAATGCATTAAGAGCCCGGGGGAGGTGAAAACTTTTAGAATTTGATAATCAGGGTATATTTACCTTATTTTGTCTTCTGAAACATGTAAGTATCTTTTGTAGTTTCTGAAGGGCAGTACTAAATGAAAAAATGATGATATTTAGGCAAAATAAGAAAAATGTACATATCGTTATTCTGCTTAAAAGTTTACACCCCTAGCTCTTAATGTGTCATTTTTCCTTCTGGAGCATCAGTGAGTCCTATCGTACGAGTCCCTCAGGTGTCCTCAGTGTGAAAAGATGGATCTCAAAATCATACAGTCACTGTTGGAAAAGGTTCAGATACACAAAAATGCTGAAAACCAAAGAATTTGTGGGACCTGAAGGATTTTTCTGAAGAACAGCAGGCAGTTTAACTGTTTAGCACAACCAAGGGACTCGTGAACAACTATCACTAAACAAAAAAAAACCAAAAAAAACACAGTTGTGGATCATTCAGATAACGACACGGTATGAAAAATCAAACATATGTAAACGTTTTAATGGGGTCATTTTTATAAATTCAACTATTATTTTTTCTTGTGGACTATATGTAAACATCTTTTATGTGAAATATCTTCTTCAGGTCAGTACTAAATAAAAAATAGCATGCATTTTGTATAATCCCCCTTATTTTGGTAAAATAATCAACATTTTGCAGACCTCAACTGTATATTATACAGGTTTAGATCAATGCTTGATATGTCAACTTCATAATTCATATATTGTTCCATATGTCAACTTCATATTTGTTAGAAATAGAATTACAATAAAATTTCAATGAAGTTTCACAGAAAACATCTTGGCACTGTTTAGTAAAGGTATGCTGTTTCAAATTTGCTTTAGATAGTTCTAGACCATTTTTATCTTTTTATGTTTATCTATCAAGACAAATACTAAATAAATATTTTATTTTTACAATGCAGAGTAACACAGATTCACAACATCAAAGTGCAAAATCAAACAAACAAACAAAGATACATGTACACAGTAAAAAATAAAAAACACAATTTGTTGAGTCAGCTTAAAATAATTTGTTACTCTGCTGCCTTAAAATTTTAAGTTCAGTCAACTAAAATAAGTTTAATCAACTTTAAATGTTAAGTTGTACTAAGCAACAACTTAGATATTTGTGTTTGCTAAACTTAACAGATGGGTAAGTAACCCAGCTGCCTTAAAATTTTAAGTTGATTCAACTCAAATATCTAAGTTGTCGCTTAGTATAATTTAACATTTCAAGTTGAATAAACTGTTTTTGAATTAACTGAACTTAAAATTTTAAGGCAGCCAGGTAACAAACTATTTTAATTTGACTCAACAAATTGTTTTTTACAGTGTAGCCTATCCAGTAGCATGTATATTATATACGGTTTAGATCAATGCTTGACATATCAACTCCATAATTACATTTTTCATTTTTATCCAGTAAATATTATGTAAATGCTATGATTAACTTGAGAATCATGAAGCTATTCATTTACCAATTTGTTTTCAAAGAATATATTATATCTTGAATTATCTTGAATTTCTTACCCCATTGGATTATTCTGTTTATTTTAGATTTAAATGAGATTTTGGCATAAAAAATGATATATATAGAGAGAGAGAAATTAATTAGAGATTACAATTAAATGATTAGAAGTTTCTATATTTTAGAAGTTTGAATATATGTATGTGTGTGTATATATATATATATATATATATATATAAGTATTTGTTTGCTAGATTCATTGCAGAGTAACTGTGCATTTCTCCATTTTTATTTACTCTTTCATCACACGATTTCCATCTTCATTGTATTTTTCGTTTTCAGAAATTCTTCCAGATTGTCAGCTTGATGTTGGACATTGAAAACCTTGAGAAGTGGGAAGACGCTCATCAGGTAAAACGTCCTTTCTCGCTCTTCGCAAGACACCTGCAAATATCCGACCGAAGAGCACAACCTTTCATATCTGTGCGGTTTTAATTTCCCCTCAGACAGAGCTGTGTCATCAAAGCCAGGTCTGATCTCACAGATTAACAACAGATGTAATCAGACTGGCTTTGGATGTAATAGAAGCCGACTGTGAAGTGTGTTGGGAAAGGGATGTGCTGTTAAAGCTGCCTCTTTGCATTACACCGCTCCATTAGACACTATTTGACTTTAGATGCTGTGCAGTGAGGTCCATGGTGACTTCGATGTCAAGCCAGGACACTTCTGCATGGTAATAAACTTTCCTCAACTCAGCCATCCATGAAGCCTTATTTTTTTTCTGGTGAAAACCCACTCATGCCCTGAGGCCTGAACTAACTGGAGGAGATCATATTCAGATTCACTCAAAACCATACACGTTTACTGGTGATGTCAAATAACTGACAAATTATGGCTTGATTGTGCTTTACAGTCCAGAGTTCTAGTGTGCATCATGTCAGGGTTGCCAAATACATCCATGAATATTTCAATCTTTATTGGTGGAATAGCAAAAGATGCTTAAATAATAGTCTTATTTTATGTGCCAGTTTGTAGTTGAGCTTACTAAGGCAAGCATATTACAGTATTGCTCATATTTAGAGGTGGGAATAAAAGTAAAAATTAAGCAGCATAAAAATGTTTCTTGAGTAGCAAATCAACATATTAGAATGATTTCTGAAGGATCATGTGACACTGACAACTGGAGTAATGGCTACTGAAAATTCACCTTTGCATCGCAGGAATAAATAACATTTTAAAATATATTAAAATAGAAAACCATTCTTTAAATTGTAATAATATTTCACATTTTTATTTTTTTTTTTACTTTGTTTTTGATCAGATATGTTGCCTTGGTGAACATAAGAGACTTGTTTAAAAAATCTCAACAAAATAACCATTGCCCAGCCAGCCATACAAAATATGCCTGTATTATTTTCAAAATACAATATTGTGCCATTATGAGTCATAACTGCAATTGCTATGCCAAAATGAATGCTTGATGCCATGGAGCCCTTCTGCTCCCATAATGCACCCTGCAGCCATTACAGTGCGCTGTAGTCACTGATGTCACTTCCTGTGTCAGCGTATTACGGTTCATTCATACATGCAGGTGAAGTTCTTTTTTTTAAATTATAGACATGGGATAGGTGAAGGTAATGGTGACTAATGGTCACATATGGCGCAAGGTCTGTGCGGCACATGCTCGTGACTCCGGTGAACGTTTATGTTTGTGTACGTATGCGGGCGCCAGGTGCTTAGCTCAGCGTGACTGAGCCAGATTTTGGTGTTAAAGCACAGTTGAGCAGGCAAATCTTTGACACACCTCCTGCTCTCCCTGCTCTGTAAATAATCATCTTCTCCTGTGAGCCTGCTGGAGTGTTCACCATGTCCTCTCAATACTTGTTCTGTCTGCCAGAAAATTAAAGGGGAAATGTGTCAATTTTTATGTTGAAATACTTTCTTCGTTCCCAGTGTAAAACTACAAGTAAGCCATTTATACAACAATGACAGACAGGAACAGTGGAGAAAAGGTTGTAAAAGTTTGGAAAATGTGTTTTTTTTTTTTTTTTGCACATTTTTTGCTGCTCAAGAAACATTTCTTATTATGTGTTGAAACAGTTGTGTTGCTTGATATTTTTGTGGAAACTATGATGCTTTCCCCCCATTCTTTGATGAATACAAATAAATAGAATTATTAATATTTTGTAGCATTATAAATGTATTTAGTGCCACTTTTAATCAATTTATTGCATCCTTGTTGAATAAAATAAATAAACAAATAATAATAATTCTCTCTTAGCAGTGATATACTATATATCTGGAATTGATTGGATAGTGAAAAATGGGCACTACATACAGTACCAGTGCAAGTTTGCTTAAACAACTACTATTTAGCCACTGCATTTAGCACTGCATAATAGATTGTGATATCTGAAACTCAATTTTTTAATTTTGATTAAAGTTTACAACATTTTTGTCTCTTTTAAATAACTTACATTGACTAATCAATCACAGTAAGAGCAAGAACATGCAGGAAAGTAAGTAGGGATAATATTGAATTCATTTTGACTTTAAAATTGGAATCTTTGTCCAGTTAAAGAGAAAATATTGTGCCATACACAATTTCTGTTTTATCAGAGCCTATATATTTTTGTGCCAATACTCCCTTAGTTTTCATTTTCAGTTATAGTGTGGTTCTGAAAACAGTAGCATAATTTTTACACAAACATGACACTTGTTTAGGTTCACGTATCATAGTAATAATACTGTATGTCTGTTAGTGAATGCGCAGTGCATGTGTTCTTGTGTTTGCGATTGTCTTAGCCTTGTTGCCCTTCAGCAACAGTGCTTTGTCACACCATCTGGACACTTACGAAGTGGACAAACAACAAAAGCTATTAATACAAAAGAAATCTTGTATTAATAGGATAGAACTGTTCAGTTTTAAGAGACTCATAAAGTAAACATGATTAGGGCTGTCACTAATGAATACTTTGGTAATCAAGTAATCGCTCGATTATTCTGATTACTCTTTACTGCATGATCTAATCTTAAATATTGACTAAACAACATTTAATCCAAATTTACACTTGATCTTTAATAATTGGCCATAACAGAAACACTACAGCCACTGTAATTTCTTGAATACGTGGACATCAGAAAACATGTGAACTGAGTGAGGGTTTGAGCTTTTGATTTGAAATCGCGATGAAAGATTAGCATGTTGAGAAAGAAAATGATGTATTTGACTTACAAATCTGATCTTATCTGATGAAATGGCACACGTTGCATTCCCAGACGGCCCGTGCGTGTAAATGATAACAGGTTTGTGTGGAGCAGCATTTACTGTGAACGGAGGTGCTCTGAGAATAACATAACTTACATGCGTGTAAATATTTAAAATGCATTTATTAAAGTTTCATCGCATGCATTTAACTGAATCGTAGCATTTGTGAAGTCATAATAGCATTATGCTTTATTATGATTTTTAAATTAGTGTAATATATCATGCAGCCTTAGAAAATAGTCTAATAATGCATGTTTTATTTATTTATTTTTTAAATGTGTACTCAAACAGAATCAAGGAATTGTGACCTACATGTGACCTACACATGATAATGCAACCATTATATCTTTACTTGGAGTAACATATGAAAAGAATGGAAAATTAATGAGGTAATCATTCAGGAGGACCATGGTACATTTCGTGGTACATCTCCATGAGATATCATGTTGTTCAGACATGGTTTCATTGTTATATTGATAAAGTACCTTGGTATGTAAATATGATAGTATATGAATATAATAATCTTTCAAAACTGTGATTCTTTATGTTTTAGAATATTGTGGTATTAACATGTTTTAAACAATACCATGATAATACCCTGTTTTTTGCATATGGTACCATGGTAGTACCATATAGACTACCATATACCATGGTAGTACCATATAGAGACTGCTGTCTCTAACACTGTGCTAATGTAGACAGGGACAACAGTTAATTATACTTTAATTGTCATAGTGCCGAAATATATGTACACATACACTGACCAAAATTATAAACGCAACACTTCGGTTTTTGCCCCCATTTTTCATGAACTCAAACATCTAAGACTTTTCTATGTACACGAAAGGCCTATTTCTCTCAAATATTGTTCACAAATCTGGCTAAATCTGTGTTAGTGAGCACTCCTCCTTTGCCAAGATAATCCATCCACCTCACAGGTGTAGCATATCAAGATGCTGATTAGACAGCATGTTATTGCACAGGTGTGCCTTAGGCTGGCCACAATAAAAGGCCACTCTAAAATGTGCTGTTTTATCACACAGCACAATTTCTACAGATGTCGCAAGTTTTGAGGGAACGTGCAATTGGCGTGCTGACTGCAGGAATGTCTACTAGAGCTGTTGCCTGTGAATTAAATGTTCATTTCTCTACCATAAGCCGTCTCCAAAGGCGCTTCAGAGGATTTGGCAGTACATCCAACCGGCCTCACAACCACAGACCACGTGTAACCACATCAGCCTCTGGACAGCTGCTGCAACAATCGGTTTGCATAACCAAAGAATTTCTGCACAAACTGTCAGAAACCGTCTCAGGGAAGCTCATCTTCATGCTCGTTGTCTTCATCGGGGTCATTCAATGGTGTCTGGCACTTTGGAGAGGTGTTCTCTTCACGGATGAATCCTGGTTTTTACTGTGCAGGGCAGATAGCAGACAGCATGTATGGCGTTGTGTGGGTGAGCGGTTTGCAGATGTCAACATTGTGGATCGAGTGGCCCATGGTGGCGGTGGGGTTATGGTTTGGGCAAGCGTATGTTATGGACAACGAACATAGGTACATTTTATTGATGGCATTTTGAATGCACAGAGATACCGTGACGAGATCCTGAGGCCCATTGTTGTGCCATTCATCCACGACCATCACCTCACGTTGCAGCATGATAATGCACGGCCCCATGTTGCAAGGATCTGTACACAATTCCTGGAAGCTGAAAACATCCCAGTTCTTGCATGGCCAGCATACGCACCAGACGTGTCACCCATTGAGCATGTTTGGGATGCTCTGGCGTATACGACAGCATGTTCCAGTTCCTGCCAATATCCAGGTATCCAAGGAGTGAACCAACATTCCACAGGCCACAATCAACAACCTGATCAACTCTATGCGAAGGAGATGTGTTGCACTTCATGCGGCAAATGGTGGTCACGCCAGATACTGACTGGTTTTCGGTCCCCCCTCCCCCCAATACAGTAAAACTGCACATTTTAGAGTGGCCTTTTATTCGAACACAGATTTAGACAGATTTGTGAACAATATTTGAGAGAAATAGGCCTTTTGTGTACATAGAAAACGTCTTAGATCTTTGAGTTCAGCTCATGAAAAATGGGGGCAAAAACAAAAGTGTTGCGTTTATAATTTTGGTCAGTGTATATTTCACATAAGCCACAGATTACCAATCAGAATGAGCAAAATCTCAGAGATGTCCAAACTCAACCTCCAAGATAAAGATGTTCAGTCAACTAGCATGTATTCCTCTGACTAAAGTAATCGTTTTGTGAAAGATACCAGAAGCCTGTTTGGTAAGAATGATGTCAGTTCCCTTCCTATTTATTTCAAACCATCAACGAGCACCAGTCTGCTTTGTCTTTCATCTGGATGCAGATAAAATCACCATCTGCCACATATTACAATACATTTAATTTGGGATAAATTCAAACCAAAAGTGTATAAATACTCTAAATGGAGTCCCCTATGGCTCAGAGCAACATCACATTCGACAGACAATCACGAATGGCTTTTTTTTCCACACGCAGGAAGGAAGAGTAAAATTCCAATTAGATTGAGAAATGGGCTCTGTGTTCTCATGAACTTCACTGTGAAATGTGCAAGTGGCACACTGTTTTCTGGAACAAAGGACTAGTGAATTAAAACCCGCTGCCAATTTATAAACATGACAGAGTAGAGAGCAGAGGGATGAAGGTATATACTGTGCCTCATCTCACACGTGGATGCTTATTTTCCATCATCGCTTCACGGCTGCATCATAAACTATCACGATTTGGCTGTAAAAATTGCAGTGAGAATGAAAAATATTTGAAGGCAGAATTTATCGTTTTTTCAGTAACAAACAGCTTTTTACTGTTGACAGTTATTAGCCAAAGTTTAGTTTTTGCAATAAACTGTTTATGAGCATTTAGTGGTGTTTGTCTGGGAATTATGAGCGTTATTATGTACACTGCCGTTCAGAAGTTTGGGCGGTAAGACTTTTTAATATTTTTGAAAGAGTTCTCTAACGCTCACCAAAAGCACAATTTAGCACTGAAATATTATTACTTGGGGAAGAAAAAAGGATTTCTGCTTTATTATATTTCTTTATTATATATATTATATTCCTGTGATGACAAAGCTGAATTTTCAGCAGCTTGAGTGTTACATGATTTTTCAGAAATCATATTAATGTGCTGATTTTGTGGTCAGGAAAAATGTCTTATTATCAATATTAAAAAAGTTGCTTTTTTTAAAAAAAAAATTGGTTTGAAACAGTGATTAATTTTTCAGGATGCTTTGATGAAAATTTAAAAGAGCAGCATTTATTTGAAAACACTTTTGTAGCATTATAAATATCTTCAGTGCCGCTTTTGATCAATTTAATGCATCCCTAATGAATAAAAGTATTAATTTTCAACTTACTGACCCCAAACTTTTGAAAGGGTTTTAGTTTTTGTTTCAGAGATCATATCCAAAACTGAGCTAAACCTCATTTTTTTCTTTTTGCATGTGTATTTTTGTGATCGTGTAACTTCCTTTTAGGTCTCTCCGGGTTCTGTGTTACTGATGCGAGTTGTGGAAGACTTCATTCATCTAATTGGAGAGGCTCAAAAGCCGTTCCAGAGCTTTCTGGTCGTCACCAACAACCTCAGTAAGTTCCCATGGCATCTGCAAAAGTGCCACAGATAAAGGTCACGTTGTCCTGCGATGCTGATCTCTTCCGTGGTACTTCCGTGAAGCGCTTAATATTTGAACTTTCAACACTGTTAATCTGTTATTCTCTGGTTCTGTCAGTAATCACTATCCAGCGAGAACCAGTTTCGGCTGTTTCCAGTGACATCAACTTTCCCATGAAAGGGAGGAGAGGAATGAAAGACTGGGCACGTTCTGCAGACGATAAACTCTTCATCCCCAAAGAAGTCTTCACCCTGTCCTCTGATGGTGAGTGATGTACTTGTACTCCAACATGTTGAGTAATAGTGATCTTGCAGTTTATGCAAGTTTGATTCCAGCTTGCAACATTTCCTAATCTTGCTGTTTATCCAAGTATTTACAGTGTAAGTTATGCCTAAATGTGACCTTGGACCACAAAATTAATTATTTTTTCTTTTATGCCAAAAATCATTAGGATATTAAGTAAAGATCAAGTTCCATGAAGATATTTTGTAAATTTCCTACCATAAATATATCAAAACTTAATTTCTGACTAGTACTATTCATTGCTAAGAACTCAGGTTCCAGAATTTCAAATTGTATCTTGGCCAGATATTGTCCTATCCTAATAAACCATACATCAATGGAAAGCTTATTTATTTAGCTTTCAGCTGATGCATAAATCTCACTTTCAAAAAATTGACCCTTATGACTGGTTTTGTGCTCCAGGATCACAAATGTGATATGTACAAAGTCTAAATGTACAATTTTGGCTTGTGTTTTTAATTATCATGTTGTTTTTGTGGTGACAGTATGTGAGTTGCATTGCATCTCTGCATGCAACTCCATTATTGTTATTAATGAGATCCTCTGTTATCAGCAGTGAGTCTGACTGTCCCGTCAGGGTTCTGCTGCTTAATGTGAACAGCTCCGGTGTCCTAGCATGTCAAATCTGTTACATTTGACATTCTATAACATCTTTCTCCTGATTTTTTGCCATCCCTCCTAGAACATGTACACACTGCCAAGGTTTGAGTGTCGCAGCCACATTTAAATGCAGGAATGAGTCACCCAAGTCAGTGATGCTCAACAATGGACATCTAGCAGCGACCAAATACAGTTTCAAAATTATTTGAATTGTTAAATTGAGTTTTAATGATTTCATGCTCTTGGCAGCCAACAATTCACAGCATAGAGCGCATTGTGGTTAGCACAGACTATTTTCTTATTGATTGCACCCATATTTATGTAGTCTGGATTATATTTTCTTTTACCTTCTGCAGTTTTTTTAGTGGTTTTGAGGATAAAGGAGACAGACAGTTATAATTTAATTTGAGGACCTTGAACATCAACAACAACAAAGATATGGAAAATGGGAACCTTTCTTTTATTTTGTTATCTTGACTATACATATTACATATTAATATTGTCATTTGTTTATTTATTTAGCTAGCTAGCATTAAGCATTGCTTTTCTGTCAAAACAGACCTGGCTGCCACTTTTGGGTCAAAATTGCACCTAAAGTTATTTGGCTTAGTTCACTTCCAGAATAAACATTTCCTGAGAATTTACTCACCCCCATGTCATCTAAGATGTTCATGTCTTTCTTTCTAAAGTTTTTGAGGAAAACATTCCAGGATTTTTCTCCATATAGTGGACTTCAATGGGGATCAACAGGTCGAAGGTCCAAAGGACAGAGGAAGAATAATATACATATATATATATATATATATATATATTTTTTTTAAAGAGAAAAGATTTTTTGGATTGTTAGAGCTCTATGAAATCCGTTTTATTTTTTCCCAATTTTTTTATTTTTTTCCTGGATTCCATTTTTCAGTTTTTTTTTTTGATTCCTTTTTAATGGTTAAATAACAGTTTATCAATCAGAAAAGCATGTCTAATTAATTAAAACTATGAAACTTACAATTTAACAATTTAACATCAATTTATTAAAGGTTTAACAAAAATTACATGTTTAGGGCCCTATGAAATGTATTTTTTCTCATCTCATGTTTTATTGTTACCAAATTCTGGTTTTAGCATGCCTAATTATTTGAATGCATAAAAACAACTTTTATTTATTCTTACGATAGCCTTGTGAATTTTTTCCCCCTCAGAAATTGTGTGTTATGTATTTACATTTTTCTGGTTATCAAATGAAGCCATAAACAATTAATGTAATTTATATTTTATTTAATGAAACTTAAACACATTTTTTGGCAAGTAAAGGGGATTTACTATTAAAATTAAACATGAAATAAATATTGTTTTATTTGTTTTATTTTTTTTAAATACAGTTTTATTAATTTTTCAAAAGTAGTAGTAGTATTACATACAAATAATAGTAATATATTTCTGGCATATATGTCTTAAAGTTAAACTGAACCTTTATTTTGACGGGTTGCCATGAATACGTTTAACTGACACTGGTTGTAGCTAAAAGGGATACAGCTGCGGCCGGAGACTATCAATAAATTTTACTCAAATGCTAATTAAGTGACTCTCAGAGCAGTTCTGGAGATGTTGTTCATGTATTTAAGACGGCAGACACTGAAATCACCTTGAACATCATGCGTGCTTCAGTATGTGTAGTAAGCAAAACTGCGCGTCTGCGCCATTCATTAACACAGACACACACAGAACGTACAGGATTCATATTTAAATAGTCTTTTTGCAGCGTAATATTTACAGATACTAGTCCATATCGTGATTTGACTTTATTTGATGACATACTTTTGATTATTCTTCCAAACACTGACAAATTCCGCGACATTCCGTGTTAGACAGTAGATTCCGTTTTTTGACTGGATTCCACGATCCCGTCCACATTTTCTGCATTGCAGAAATCATAGGTTGTGTAGATCCTTTCGAAACTGCAGTTTGGACCTTCAACACATTAGTCCCCAATAAAGTCCACTATATATATAGAAAAATCCTGGAATGTTTTCCTCAAAAATCTTCATTTCTTTTCGACTGAAGAAAGAAATACATTATATGCCCATTTCCTGCAATGAAATCCTCCATGGTTTTACTAAGACGGCTGTCGATTGCTGTTTTTTTGTTGTGTATTGGTTGGATAAATAACCAAACTCTTTGTGTACAGTGCTGAGCAGTATTAAGCTGTAGTACATACAGCCGTGTTTAGCCAACTGTAGAGAAGAACTGAATTCAATCAGTCAGTGGTTTGGGAAGAGACAGAGAACACGGTTGAGCGAATAGGAAGAATAAATGGGCCAATGAAATCATGGTGATCTGCCAGCATGACAGGCACTCAGTCCTCAGACGTCTAAAGATAGAGGGAGAAAAAACCAGGGATATTCTGCCTGAGAGAATGAAAACACAGGATGTGGGCAGGGAAGAGTTGGTTTGAAGGCTGAAGAGAGTGCTGAATGAAATGAGAAAGAAACAAACGGACGTCAAAGAAATGACCATTATTGCTAGTGTCTCGTCGAGTGTCTCAACAACTCCAGGCTAAACCATTACAGACCTGCCTGCCCGTGGAGGACCGCCCAGCAAGAAATAACAAACACTTCCTGTCTCGACACACTCCCCATTCTGCCCACTGCCATCGGAGATAAGATGGCTCCCTGGGCAGAGCTTTGTCCGGAACGGTTTTCTATTGAAAGAAGGAAAGGTTCATCAGGGCCTTTCTCAAAATAGCATTGTTGAAGTGATAGCTCAGAGAATAGAGGCAAGATAGAAGTCAGCCTCCATTCAGGCCAGACCAACAGGGCTTGTTGTGTGATTGTCATCCATTAACTCATAGTTTAACATGCAGTCAGAAGTGCTGTGGAGCTGATTGGCATTTGATTTGCTGAGTCTGATGGGAACTGCAGCATTGCTGGATGAGTCACGTCATTTGTCCTGTGACATCCCCGTTCTCCGTGAAGGGACGATACACGCCTTCCTTTATTCATCCTTTGACAGCAAACTGAGCTAAAAGAGTCTGTTTTGTTGTTTTTTTGAGATTCAGAGGACTGAATTATCCATGAAACTGGACGATTTTTGTTATTTTTAGTGCCTTTACACTTAATGTGTCTCTCTGAAGGGATCTTTTAACTACAAAAAGATATTTTTTTTCTTAATTGTGATTAAGAGAGAACAAATTATTAAAATATCATCAGGTAATAATATAATTAGCTAGCGAGTGTTGTTTTTAGTGAGTTTCTGACCTCTATTCATGTTAGATATGTAGGCGTCAGTCCTGTTGTTGTTAACAATTAATACATAAAGTTTTGCTAATTTGAAACTAATTAGAAAATGTAATGGAAAATAAAGAAAATATAAAATCTAAAGAAATAAAAATAGATAAAATTATATAAAAATAATAAAATATGACAATAACAACAATTTCTAAATAAAGTTTTGCTATTTGAAATGAATCAGAAAAATCTAATATAAATATTGGATGAAATTTAAATCAAGTTGAAGTTGGAGTACTAAAATTATTAAACCTACTACTAAACCTGCTAAATAAAGTTTTGCGATTTGAAATAATGCAGACAAATGTAATATAAATATTAGATGAAACTAAAATCAAGTTCAACCTGAAGTATTACAATTACTAGAACTAATAAAATAGATAAGAAGATAAAATCTAAAGAAATAAAAACAGATTAAAAATAATAAAATATGACAATCACAACAATTGCTAAATAAAGTTTTGCTATTTGAAATAGATCAGAAAAAAATGTAATATAATATTAGATGAAACTTAAATCAAGTTTAAGTACTAAACTTACTAAAACTAATAAAATAGATAAAAAGATAAAATTTAAAGAAATAAAAATAAATAAAAATACAATATGACAGTCACATAATTTCTAAATAAAATTTTGCCATTTTAAATAAAGCAGAAAAAAATATAATATAAATATTAGATGAAACTCAAGTCAAATTTAAGTTAAAGTACTAAAATTACTAAAACTTGTAAAATAGATAAAAAAACATAAAATATAAAAAATGAAAATAGATTAAAAATAATAATGACAATCACATAACAAATAACTAAATAAAATTTTGCTAAATAAAATAAAGCAGAAATATGTAATATAAATATTAGATGAAACTTAAATCAAGTTTAAGCAGAAGTACTAAAATAAAATCGATGAAATGGTGAAATATTAAGAAATAAAAATAGATTACAAAATAATAAAATATGACAATCACATAATTACTCAAGTTTTGTTATTTGAAATAAAGCTGAATAAATGTAATATAAATATTAGATGAAACTTAAACTTAAACTGAAACTTAAAGTTTAAGTACTAAAATTACTAAAACTAATAAAATAGATAAAAACATAAAATATAAAGAAATAAAATAGATTAAAAAAATACAATATGACAATCGCATAACAATTGTTAAATAAAGTTTGCTATTTGAAATAAATCAGAAAAATGTAATATAATATTAGATGAAACTTAAATCAAGTTTAAGTACTAAAATTACTAAAACTAATAAAATAGATAAAAATATAAAATATAAAAAAAATAAAAATAGATTAAAAAATAAAATATGACAATTACATAACTAAAAACTAGAATTAAAATGTAACTGAATATATATAGTGCTAAAATAACGCTTGAAAAGACATTAGGAGAAACAAATTTATTTATAAATTACACAATAAATGCACGTTATACACGTAAATACACTACTAAAAATTGTTGGCCATATTTAATAAGTGTTCTAAGGTTCTAAACCATAAACAACTTTGGAGAGGTACAAATATGCTAATAAAATCACGTTATCCACTGGTACTCTGCTACAAGCGTATTCTTTTGCATCAGAGAATATGCATATTGTGTTCAGCGATTTTAACAAGCTCTATTCAAGCTAAATTATTAAACCCTAAATTTCATAATGTCAGTGGAAATTGCAACAGTGATTCAGCCATGCTTGGCTGAGTTTCTCTTCATGAAATGTGCAGTAAAATCAGAGCCTCCGAAGTGCCTTAGAACAGGTCTAAATGCTCATTTTCCATCTCTGTATGAACTTTGAATAGCTGTGAGGACTTCCAGTGCCACATGAGAACAACAGAGCAATGAAATGTGGACTTAAGGCTCGTTTCATCAACCCTATTACTGTATCGCTTTCACTTTGTGTCCAAAGCGTGTCCTCCAATAAGTGAAATATGATGGCATTTACTCAGGGACGAGTCTCTCTGGAGGCCCGCAGTGTTTCGAGGAGAAGAAGAATTGGATGAGAGTGAGGAGAGATGGAGAAGAAAGAGGTCCTTGATAAATAGTGTCTCAGAAAAGAACAGATGATGAGGATCATGTGGAGGCAAGGCACTCGTGCAGAGGAGAGAACAAAACAAATGATATGAAAAGCACGGAGATGTGTGCTGCTGAAACAGGAGTACAGAGCCAGTGGGAAGGAGTGGACAGATGGCCAGGGAACAGTATCGGTAGTCATATCTCTATGAATCTACTCCTTTCTGTGTCGTTTAAATGTCAGGCTTTGTACTGACTCTCTCCAAGAGTTTTCTTAAATACTCTTCCTTTATATTGTGCTTTGTGTTTTTGGTTCCTTTAACTGGAGCTGCATATTATGGTCATAAAACGGTTGTGATATGTTTTTCCTTCATTTTTGAATATGAGTAAGTGGATCGGTGACATGATGCTCAGTTCTCTTTTGTATTAATTTAGTAAGAAATATAAAAGCTGAAAGTTATTTTCAAAAAACACTTAAATGAAAGTCTTAAAGGAAAGTTCTTTTATATATTGTGCTTTGTTTTTAGTTCACTCAACTGGAGATCCATATTGTGATCATAACATGGTTGTGATGTGTTGGGCCCTTCATATGCAAGCATGTAGAGCAATGACATGATGTATTTTATTTATTTTATTTATTTTATTTTATTTTATTTTATTATTATTATTATTTTTTTTTTTTTGTCCTATGTGTATGTGTGTGTATATTCTAAAAATACATTCTAAAAAAGTCTGTATGTAAACGTTTGTACATACAGTGAGACAAGTGTTTTTTATAATAATTTTTTTTTAAATAATTTTGTATTTTTGAATAAAAATTCCATAATAGAAATACTTTACTTAAGTTCAACTGAAATAAAAGTTTTTTTGTTTTTTTTTTTGTTTGTGTCCCATAGAATATTGCAAAAAAGTATATTATTACTTACATTATTACTTATTACTGATGACTTTTTCATATTCAATAAATTGATTTTTTTCTAAATTAACACTTTTTTAAAATTTATTTCAGATGAATGTTTAAAACATCCTCACATGATTTAATCCTGAGTAAATGAGTAAATATGATACACATTTGAATATATATATATATATTCAAATAGATATATATATATATATATATATATATATATATAAATCATGTGAGGATGTTTAAAATTTGTATTTATATTATTTGAGTAAATATAAATTTATATATATATATTTTAACAAAATAAAACGTCTAGGTTACGTACGTAACCCTCGTTCCCTGAAGGAGGGAACGGAGACATTACATATGGGAACTCGCTTGAGTAACCAATCACCTCTGAGCTATATAGAAAAGGCCAATGAAATTGGCGAGTGGAGTTTGCACGCAACACCACTCCCCCGTACATACGGGTATATAAGATGGCGGCGTGCATCCACTCATTCAGGTTTTTGCTGAGGAGCCGAGCCACAGCCCGGTGTCAGCGCAGCCTAGGGTTGTGGCAGGGGATGTAACGTCTCCGTTCCCTCCTTCAGGGAACGAGGGTTACGTACGTAACCTAGACGTTCCCCTTCAGTCGTTTCACTACAACGTTACATATGGGAACAGACCCATGGAAAAGGCCACAACCCTAAGGCCGCGTTACGCAAGACACCAAGTGCTGACAGGCGGACGTGTCAGAAAGTGGAGTCAATACGTAACCTTCCCAACACCCTAGAGGCCAATAGAGGGGCCCCATAGGGGTGCCAGTAGTACTGAAGCATGGGTTGGGGGGGCGGAGCACATGTGGTTTAGGCATGTGGAATAAAGAAATTGAATACATCTATTCTGGTTATAGATGTATGAGGGAAAACACAGCCTTCTGGCTGACTGTGGAAAAATACTGAGACATGTTGCCACAACCTTCTGGGCGAAGGAGACCCAGTCGGAGCACAGTCGCGGACTACTCCGCATCTAGTCCTGACTGCGGGGCATGGAGGACCCAGGGTTCACCGGAGGGAGCATTCTGGGAAAATAGCGCACGGATCCCGTGGGAATGGCGCAGCAAGCCGACACCTGCCGGCCTCCCGCAGATTACCTGATGTTTACCTTAACACACGGGAGGACACGGGCTCAACGCGGAGATTATAAAATCTCGCGAAGGTGTTAGGTGTCGCCCAGCCCGCAGCTCTGCAGATGTCTGCTAGCGAGGCGCCGTGCGCCAGTGCATAGGAGGAGGCAACACTCCGGGTGGAGTGAGCTCGAACTCCTAGGGGGCACGGCTCTCCCTGGCTTTCATAGGCCAGGGAGATGGCATCTACCACCCAATGGGCCAGCCTCTGCTTGGAGACAGCATTTCCCTTCTGCTGTCCTCCGAAGCAAACAAAGAGCTGCTCAGAGCGTCTGAAGCTCCGGGTGCGGTCCACGTAAACCCGTAAGGCACGAACGGGACACAGCAACGCTAAGGCCGGGTCTGCCTCCTCCGGGGGCAGAGCTTGCAGGTTCACCACCTGATCCCAAAAGGGTGTGGTGGGAACCTTGGGCACATAGCCGGGCCGGGGTCTCAGGATAACGTGAGAATCAGCCAGCCCAAACTCCAGGCACGCTTCGTGGACAGAGAAGGCTTGTAGGTCCCCTATCGTCTTGATGGAGGCGAGCGCGGTCAGGAGCGCTGTCTTAGACGTTCCCCTAGACGTTCCCCGGAACCTCACGACCAGTTGATGCTTCCCGATGGATGCTCCATCGACTGTATCGTGATATGCCGCGATGGCCGCGACATACACTTTGAGAGTTGAAGGGGACAGCCTACGCTCCAACTTCTCTTGCAGAAAGGAAAGCACCACTGTGATCGGACATCTCTGTGGGTCCTCCCCACGGGAGGCACACCAGTCAACGAAGAGACCCCACCTCAGTGCATAGGCTTGCCTCGTGGAGGGGGCTCTAGACTGAGTGATAGTTTCTATCACGGCCTGTGGAAGGCCGGAGAGGTCTACCGTGTCCCGTCCAGAAGCCACACGTGTAGGTTCCATAGATCGGGACGCGGGTGCCAAATTGTGCCCATCCCCTGAGAAAGAAGTTCCTTCCTCAAGGGGATCTTCCAGGGAGGGGCTGTCGCGAGGAGCGTGAGGTCGGCAAACCAGGTTCGGGTGGGCCAGTACGGCGCAACCAGCAGAACCTGCTCCCCGTCCTCCCTGATCTTGCACAGGGTCTGTGCAAGGAGGCTCACTGGGGGAAAGGCGTACTTGGGCCCCGGAGGCCAGCTGTGTGCCAGTGCGTCCCTGCCGAGGGGAGCCTCGGTGAGGGAGTAGTAGAGCTGGCAGTGGGAGGATTCCGGGGAGGCAAACAGATCTATCTGGGCCTCGCCGAAATGACTCCAAATCAGATGGACTGTCTGGGGGTGGAGTCGCCATTCTCCAGGGTGGGTGGGCTGCCGTGAGAGCTAATCGGCTGCACGGTTGAGCTCCCCTGGAATGTGAACGGCGCGCAGCGATTTCAGCCGCGTCTGACTCCACAGGAGCAGATGGCGGGCGAGTTGCGACATACGACGGGAGCATAGACCACCCTGACGGTTGATGTACGCTACAGTCGCAGTGTTGTCCGTGCGGACAAGCACGTGCTTGTGGCGGAGCATCGGAAGAAAGCGATGCAGCGCGAGAAGCACTGCTAGCAACTCCAGGCAGTTGATGTGCCAAAGCAGTCAAGGTCCTGTCCAGGAGCCCGAGGCTGCTTGCCCGTTGCATACAGCACCCCAACCCGTGGTGGAGGCATCCGTGTGGACCACAACATGCCTGGAGACCTGTCCTAAGGGGACTCCGGCCCGTAGGAAAGCAGGGTCTGACCACGGGCTGAATAGGCGGCGACACTGCGGGGAAACGCCAATCCGGAGTGTGCCACGGTGCCATGCCCATCTCGGGACTCGATTGTGTAGCCAGCGCTGAAGCGGTCTCATATGAAGCAAGCCGAGCGGCGGTACTGCGGCTGCGGCTGCCATATGCCCCAGGAACCTCTAAAAAGTTTTGAGAGGGACCGCTGTTTTGTGCCTGAATGATTTCAGGCAGCTCAGCACTAACTGCGTGCGCTCGTTAGTGAGGCAGGCTGTCATGTTGACGGAGTCCAGCTCCATGCCGAGAAAAGAGATCCTCTGCACTGGGGAGAGTTTGCTCTTCTCTCGGTTGACCCGAAGGCCCAGATGGCTGAGGTGCTGGAGCACCAGGTACCTGTGTTCGCACAACAGATCTCGCAAGTGAGCCATGATGAGCCAGTCGTCGAGATAGTTGAGGATGCGAATGCCCTTCCGCCATAGCGGGTTCAGGGCACCCTCTGCGACCTTTGTAAAGTCGCGGGGGGACAGGGACAGGCCAAATGGGAGCACCTTGTACTGATACGCTCGACCCTCGAAAGCAAACCGCAGAAAGGGTCTGTGTCGAGGCAAAATCGAGACGTGAAAGTACGCTTCCTTCAGGTCTATGGCTGCAAACCAATCCTGGTGTCGAACGCACGAAAGGATGCGTTTCGAAGTGAGCATTTTGAACAGCAGCCTGAGAAGGGGCCGATTCAGCACTCGAAGATCCAGGATTGGTCGTAACCCACCGCTCTTCTTGGGCACGATGAAGTAGGGGCTGTAAAACCCCGACTTCATCTCGGCTGGAGGGACAGGCTCGATTGCGTCCTTCGCCAGCAAGACTGCAATGTCCGCACGCAGGACAGAGGCATCCGTGTCCGAGCGGACAGAAGTGAAAAGGATGCCCCTGAACTTGGGCGGGCGCCTGGCGAATTGAATCGCGTAGCCGAGACGTACCGTCCGGATCAACCACCGGGACGGGCTGGGCAGCTCTAGCCAGGCCGCCAGCCTGGTCGCCAGTGGGATCAGCGGAGCGTTGACCGACGTGACCGCGGTGGGGCAGCCTGCGGGAAGGGGAAGGGAACTGGTCCCAGAAGGATGAACGTCCTGGAGAGCAGTCTGGCCACGCTGGGCAGCACTTACCTTCTTCCCAGGTTCCCGCGCTGGTGAATATTGGCTCGGAGTCCGAACCCGAGGAGACATCTTGTCGCTCAAGAACAGATCCCGGGGCACTTGGCCCAGAGATGTGGAAAATTGCTCTTTCTGTGAGTGGGTGGGTACCGCCAACCCGTAGGTCGACGGCGGCTGAACACACAGAAGGTCCCAGCCCTCCTCCGGGAGCGGGGGCGCAGATGTTGTCATCCCCCGAAGAGCAGCTTCCATCATCTCTGGGCTGCCCGTGTCAGGGGCGCCGCGCAGATCTGCGGGTCTTGGTGGCCGACCCCTGAGCAGCGGGCGGCACCGCTCCCCTGCGGCGGCCACGACGTCTGGCGGCGAGGCGCGCATCATGGGCCTCAGCCGGAGACGGAGCAGATTGTTCTTGCTTCTTGGGGGCCGCAGGGGGGCGCCCTCGGCGACGAGCAGGCTGAGGCTGGGAACCCGGGGACCTCCTAGGAGTCTCGCGCCGGGGCAAGATGTGTCTGATCGCCTCAGTCTGCTTCTGGACTGCCGAGAACTGCTGGGCAAAGTCCCCGACAGTGTCGCCGAAAAGGCCAGCCTGGGAGACGGGAGCGTCGAGAAAGCGTGCATTGTCGACATCTGCCATCTGCGCCAGGTTCAGCCAGATGTGGCGTTCCTGGACAACGAGCGTGGACATCACCTGACCAAGGGACCGCGCCGTGACTTTAGTCGCCCGGAGGGCGAAGTCAGTCACCGCACGCAGCTCCTGCAACACCGCTTGGTCAGGACTACCCTTGTGCAGTTCTTTTAACGCCTTGGCCTGGTAGACCTGCAGGGTGGCCATGGTGTGCAGGGCAGTGGCGGCCTGGCCCACAGCACTGTAGGCTCTGCTGGTGAGAGCCGACGAAAGCCTACAGGCTTTGGACGGGAGGCGCGGAGAGCCCCGCCAGGTGGCGGCGTCTTGCGGGCATAAATGCACCGCAACCGCACGCTCAACCTGAGGGACCCCCGCGTACCCCTTGGCTGCCCAGCCATCAAGGGTAGCGAGGGCTGAGGAGGTGGGACGTGAACGAGCCGAATAAGGGGCCCACCACGCCCTAACCAGCTCATCATGCACCTCCGGGAAGAAAGGCACTGGGGGCGAGCGCGGCGGTGCCGCAGACCTCGTACCCAGAAACCAATTGTCCAGCCTCGAAGGATCGGGAGGAGGCACCTTCGGGACCTCCAGCCCGATCCCCTCGGCGGCCCGGAGGAGCATAGCCGACAGTTCAGCGTCCGCCTCGGACGGGACAGCGACCGCGGAGGGGCGCTGCTCCGCCGAAGCGCCTGCTTAATTTGCCGACTGTTCACCCTCTGATGCTGAGATAGACATTTTTTCCTCCGGGGGAGCACCAAAAGAGACGCTGGGCCCGCTTTTAGACGGGGGAGCGGTCTGTTTGGGCATCACCACGGGATTACGCGGTGGAGCGGATGCCCGCGGGGTTTTACCCGGCGGAACGTTCTGCACCGTCACCTGGAGGTCCCCCAAGCGCCTCGCCGTAGCGGCCGTAAAGCCTTTATGGCTCGACGAACCGCCGCGGGAGGACGACGAGGGGAGCCGTCTCGCGAACGAGGCGGGACCTCAACGTGGCCATGGACATACGCTCGCAATGAGCGCATGAACCATCCACAAACGCTGCCTCAGCGTGCGCTCGGCCCAGGCACGTGAGACAGCGATCATGACCATCTACGGAGGTGAGGAAACTACCTCACCCAGAAACGCACGGTCGGAAAGCCATACCGGGACAATGGCTCTCAACGACTGTAAGGAAATTGCTCTTTTAGATCCCGGTTCGCCCAGGGAGGACGCGGCACAATCTGTGCGATCAGGGGGCTCGTTGGTGTGCGAGGAAGCCGGCACGATCCGATGTAGGCAGCCGGCTCGCGGGATATTACGAACAGCAGCGGTGATCTTATCTGACGCGCTGGTTCCGATGAGAGAGCGTACTCTGCAGGAGATTGTTTTCTCAATGAAAACAGAAGATAGGCTCGTTGCGGTGAGGCTCCGAAGCGAAAATCTGAATGAGTGGATGCACGCCGCCATCTTATATACCCGTATGTACACATTGCTTGCAAACTCCACTCGCCAATTTCATTGGCCTTTTCTATATAGCTCAGAGGTGATTGGTCACTAAAGTGAGTTCCCATATGTAACGTCGTAGTGAAACGACTGAAGGGGAACTACATTTCAACAAGAAAAGACTAAAGATGCTTTATTGAAAATTGAACAGTTTAGGCCAGTGGCTCTCAACCAAATTCCTGGAGGAAATGTTATATATCAGAGGTTACGCTAGACTTTAACATTGTCTGTCATTTTGACGAACAGGGTTGTAAAAATTCGTAGAAATAATCTGTTATTACCCGTCATTTTAATTTTCATATTTGAATTTGAATAACACGTTTAATTGCTTTTATTTTTGTTCACATTTTCATTTTTAATCATGATTCTAGAGGACGACACCGTAGTGTTTAAAAATTTCTCAGTTTTAATAGATTCTCATTTTGATGAACCAATATGGATTCTTAAATCACAATCAATCTTTTGTTCTATGCTGTTTTGAGCTGATGAATGAACAGCGTGTAGTGCCTCTTCCTTCCGCTAAAAAATATTCAACATATCAGAATTGTTTCACAAATAATATCTACTGGGTGAGTTT
>VONZ01001989.1:0-78079 GCA_012976165.1 Labeo catla | reverse complement strand
ATGAAACTGCATGAACTAGCGTTTTCTGACTGAGAAAAGACGTTTTAGAGCGTTTCCAAGTATTCCTTGGTTTGATGAGCTGACATGCCTAAAAACATTTTTGGCGATCCTAGAAGGCCCAGACTAAGTATTTTATGAACTGAGTCTCTAACCAAATTTCATATGCAATAAACTTCTAACACATTAAGAATTGTCTTTCTGCATTGTAAATAACATTCCTTTCATGCATCTGAAACATTTTTAATATGGGTCAACTTTATTCATGAAACTGCATGAACTAGCGTTTTCAATTGAGAAAGACGCTTTTAGAGCGTTTCCCAAGCATGCCCTTTGGTTTCATGAGCTAGGATGCCTAAATCACTATTATGCCCTAGAAGCCCTCCCCTAGCTGCTCGCTTTTAGCGAACTGAGGCTCTAACTTCTAATATGAAATGTATAAAACTTCTGACACATCTAGAAGTTTCTTTCTGGATTGTAAATAACATTTCTTTCATGCATGTGAAAGATTTTTAATGTGGGTCAGCTTTTTTCATGAAACTGCATGAACTAGCGTTCCCCTTCAGGAACTCGAGCTGCGTCAAAACGTTAGGGGAACGCCTCCAGCGTGAGCACGCTCTGAATCACATGTGTAATCAGTCCAATAGAGAAGCGAGACGTCATGGGCGGGTGACGTCACGGACCAGGAAGCTTAAAAGCACGTGCGCCGGCACCGGCATTCAGCTTCATTCATTCAGCGAAGCGCTCTGTGTGTGTGTGTGTCAAAATACGTGTCTGTTTTTGGTACCAGTTTGTACCCCTTTCTTTTGAGACACGATGTCCAAAGTCCTAAGGAAACTTAAACATAAAAGCAATCCACGTTACAAGCCGTGTGTTCCTCCCTGCTCGCGCTTTATTCCGAGCGGGGATACACATGGCTTGTGCGTGGTTTGCTTGGGAGCGGATCACGCAGAGTCGGCTCTCGAGGGGGCCGACTGCCCGCATTGCGAGCTGCTTAGCCTGCGTGCTCTCCGCTCCCGGAAGGCTCTCTTTGCGGAGGGAGCCTTCATCAGCGTTCCTCGCGGGTCTGGCCCCGCTTCCGCCGAGGCGGAGCGGCAGCTGCACTCGTGGGGTTCGCAGCTGGATCTACTGGAGGGAATGGAGATGGGTGAACCCCTATCTCCTTCCTCACCTGGTAGATCCGGGGCCCATTCTCAGGGATCGGAAGCCCGTTCTGCGGTTCCTTCCACCCAGGGAACAGCCTCAACGCTCCCCTTTTCTTCCTCTGAGGAGGTCGAATCTGAGAGCGTTGGGGTGGCCCCACCCTCGCCCCAGTATGAGGAGCTTTTGGAGGTGGTTACTCGAGCGATAGCTAAATTAAACATCGATTGGCCCGCCGAGAAACAAGCCGAACCGCAGCAAAGCAAATTAGACGAACGCTTCCTGCGTAATCGGCCGCCTCCTGCACACCGGAGCCTGCCGTTTTTCCCCGATCTCCACCCCGAGGTGTCGAGATCGTGGGGTAAACCATTCTCGGCCCGTCTCTTTGTCCCCGCCTCTGACTACTATGGGAATGTGGTGGGGACAACAGAGCACGGTTATAGAGCGATCCCTCGGGTAGATCAGACGCTTGCCAGCTATCTGTCTCCCGAGGCGTCATCGTCTCTAAAGGCTCCGGTCTTACCCACTAAGCCGCTGCGTACAACATCAGTGCTAGTGGGTATGGGGTACTCGGCAGCAGGTCAGGCTGGTTCCTGTTTGCACACCATGGCGGTGTTGCAGGCATATCAGGCTGATCTGCTGAAAGAGCTAGACGAGTCCGACGAGGTTAGCAAAGATAATATTTCTGAGCTAAGGAGAGCCGCTGATTTGTCTCTCCGCGCCACCAAAGTGACCGCCCGTGCCATCGGTAGGTCTATGGCAGCTATGGTGGCGGCGGAGAGACATTTGTGGTTGACCCTGTCTGACATGAAGGAGTAAGACAGGGTCTTCCTACTCGACGCCCCGCTTGCGCCTTCTGGCCTGTTCGGCGACGCCGTCAATTCCGTCGTCGACAGGTACCAGGAGGCTCGTAAACAAGCGGCGGCGTTTCAGCGGTTTCTCCCTCGTCGCGTTCTAGCTCTGGGGTCTGCTGGGCGGGAGTACCAGCTCCTCATATAGGGCGAGTCAGAAACAGAGCGTCGCCTCTCGTGCTCCTCCACAGCGGGACCGAGATCAGCGGCGCTCTAAGCCGGGGACTTCTAAGCCGAGGCCCGACCTGAGGGTTGTGCTTCAGGCAAAGAAGTCCTCGGCGAAGCGGTCCTGACGGTTGTGCAGGACCGCTGAGGGCAGCCCCTGCTGGGGAGGGGCGGGTAGCACCGCATCCCACGGTGTCCGTCTCTCCTCAGTGCCCTCAGGAGACCAATGTCTCCGGCGAGCCCATCCCCCAGCTCCGCTACGTTGCCCTGCGGGGGTCTCTAGAACAGTTAGTTCGGTTAGTTCCTGCCGGGGCGCCATTACAGGGCACCGATCTAGCAGTTCAAGAACATCCAGAGACCAGTCTCGAGAGGCTGGTTCCCCTAGTAGATTTTCTGGCGGCGTGGAAACTACTGCCAAATGTATCTGCATGGGTCCTGCATACTGTAGAGCGGGGGTATCGCATTCAGTTCGGTGCTCCGCCTCCTCCTTTCAACGGGGTCTTTCCCACTGTGGTGGGCCCCGAGCAGGGTCTGGTAATGGAACAAGAAGTAGCAACTTTCCTCAGGAAGGAGGCCATCGAGGTGGTTCCTCCTCAGGACAGAGAATCCGGGTTCTACAGCCAGTATTTCATCGTTCCGAAGAAGGATGGGGGCCTGCGTCCTATTTTAGATCTAAGACAGTTGAACCGCTCAGTCATGCGGCTGAAGTTCAAAATGTTGACAGTCAGTCAAGTTGTGTCACAAATCAGGGCCGAGGACTGGTTTGTGACAATAGATCTGAAAGACGCTTATTTTCATGTCTCCATCCTTCCTCAACACAGGAAGTTCCTAAGGTTTGCTTTCAGGGGCGCAGCATACCAATATCGGGTTCTTCCGTTCGGCCTAGCACTCTCCCCCCGCACTTTTACGAAGTGTGTGGATGCTGCTCTGGCTCCGCTGCGACTCCGGGGCATCTGCATACTCAATTACATCGACGATTGGTTGATTATGGCTCAATCGGAGCACATGGCGGTTCAACATCGAGATGTTGTTCTCGCTCATATGAAAGAGCTGGGGTTGAGACTGAACGCCAAGAAAAGTGTGCTGTCTCCATTACAGAGGACCACTTATCTGGGCGTGGTGTGGGATTCGACCACGATGCAGGCACGTTTGTCATCTGCTCGGATCGAGTCGATCCTCACAACAGTCAAGAGAGTGAAAGAAGGCCGGTCACTCACTGTAAAGCAGTTCCAGCGACTGCTGGTTCTGATGGCAGCTGCGTCCAACGTGATACCTTTTGGCCTGCTGTACATGAGACCCCTACAGTGGTGGCTCAGGACCAAGGGGTTCTCCCCGAGGGGAAACCCGTTCCACATGATCAAAGTCACGCGGCGAGCCCTACGTGCTTTAGATATGTGGAAGAAACCTTGGTTCCTGTCTCAGGGCCCGGTGTTAGGAGCTCCTGGTCGCCGCGTAACGCTAGCGACGGATGCATCTCTCACCGGTTGGGGTGCGGTCATGAGTGGCCACTCAGCCCGCGGTCTGTGGAGCGGTCGGCATCTCTCCTGGCACATCAACTGCCTGGAGATGCTGGCCGTGTTTCGAGCTCTGAAACACTTTCTCCCAGACCTAATAGGCCACCATGTGTTGGTGCGCACCGACAACATAGCGGTGGTCTATTATATCAACCACCAGGGAGGTCTGCGTTCGCGCCCCTTGTACAAGCTGGCGCACCAGATCCTTGTGTGGTCCCAGGACAAACTCCTCTCACTGAAAGCAGTTTACATTCCTGGGCATCTCAATTTGGGAGCAGACATCCTGTCGAGGCAGGGGCCGAGGCCCGGGGAATGGATGCTTCACCCCAAGGTGGTGAAGCAGATTTGGAGAGTTTTTGGCCAGGCTCAGGTGGACCTCTTCGCGCCTCAGGAGAATGCGCAATGTCCCCTCTGGTTCTCTCTGATTCATCCAGCTCCACTGGGGCTGGATGCCATGGTACAGACGTGGCCGAGGCTTCGTCTGTACGCTTTTCCCCCGATCGCTCTGCTCCCAGGAGTTCTGGAGAGAGTGCGCCGGGACGGGGTCCGTCTTCTATTAGTAGCCCCGTACTGGCCGGCCCGAGCATGGTTCTCAGACCCGGTATCTCTCCTCGACGGTTCTCCATGGGAGATTCCCGTCAGGAGGGATCTCCTCTCGCAAGCGGGAGGCACCATCTTTCACCCTCGCCCGGAGTTGTGGAAGTTATGGGTGTGGCCCCTGAGGGGGCACGCCTCGTAGCTTCCGGTCTCTCAACTGAGGTTGTTGAGACCATCCTCCAATCCAGAGCTCCCTCCACGAGGAAATTGTACGCCTTGAAGTGGAAACTTTTCACTTCATGGTGTGGAGACCGCCAGCAAGACCCAGTTAACTGCCCAGTTGGTACAGTGCTGGAGTTTTTGCAGGATCGGGTCTCCACAGGGTTAGCCCACTCCACCCTGAAGGTTTACGTGGCGGCTATTGCGGCCTACCACGCCCCTCTCGGTGGCACTTCAGTGGGCAAGGATCCCCTTGTCGTACGTTTCCTCTGCGGTGCGCTGAGGCTGAGGCCTCCTGTACGACCTCGGATCCCTACTTGGGACCTCGCCGTGGTGCTAGAGGCTCTTTGTGGGCCCCCCTTTGAGCCTATCGAAGAGTCCTCTGATCATTTATTGTCAATTAAGACAGTTCTTCTTTTAGCTTTATCTTCGCTAAAGAGAGTAGGAGATCTTCAGGCCCTTTCTGTGGCCCCGTCACATTTGGACTTTGCCCCTGGTATGGCCAAAGTTTTTCTGTACCTTAGACCAGGGTATGTACCGAAGGTTCCCTCTGCACACACACTAGGCAAGGACTTGTAACTAGGGCTGCGTGGGTATTGCGTTCCCCTAGCGTTTTGACGCAGCTCGAGTTCCTGAAGGGGAACGTCCCAGGTTACGACTGTAACCCTGGTTCCCCGAAGGGAACGAGACGCTGCGTCTCAGGCCCTACTTCCTGCATCCCTGCTGGCGTTTCGCTTCTCATGTAAGCTGAATGCCAGTGCCGGCGCACGTGCTTTTAAGCTTCCTGGTCCGTGACGTCACCCGCCCATGACGTCTCGCTTCTCTATTGGACTGATTACACGTGATTCAGAGCGTGCTCACGCTGGAGGCGTTCCCCTAGCGTTTTGACGCAGCGTCTCGTTCCGTTCGGGGAACCAGGGTTACAGTCGTAACCTGGGACGTTTTCTGACTGAGAAAAGACGTTTTAGAGCGTTTCCAAGCATTCCTTGGTTTCATGAGCTGACATGCCTAAAAACATTTTTGGCGTTCCTAGAAGGCTCTAACTAAGCGTTTTATGAACTGAGGCTCTAACTTAATATGAAATGTATAAAACTTCTGACACATCTAGAAGTTTCTTTCTGCATTGTAAAATAACATTTCTTTCATGCATGTGAAACATTTTTAATGTGGGTCAGGTTTTTTCATGAAACTGCATGAACTAGCGTTTTCTGACTGAGAAAAGACGTTTTAGAGCGTTTCCAAGCATGTCTTGGTTTCATGAGCTGAGTTGCCTAAAATCAGGATTGGCGTTCCTAGAAGGCTCTAACTAAGCGTTTTATGAACTGAGGCTGTAACTAAATTTCATATGCAATAAACTTCTAACACATTAAGAATTGTCTTTACGAATTGTAAATAACATTCGGTTCATGCATCTGAAACATTTTTAATGTGGGTCAACTTTATTCATGAAACTTCATGAACTTTCGTTTTCTTACTGAGAAACGAGGTTTTAGAGCGTTTCCAAACATGCCTTGGTTTCATGAGCTAGGATGCCTAAAATCACTATTGGCGTTCCTAGAAGGCTCTAGCTAAGCGTTTTATGAACTGAGGCTCTAACTTAATATGAAATGTATAAAACTTCTGACACATCTAGAAGTTTCTTTCTGGATTGTAAATAACATTTCTTTCATGCATGTGAAACACTTTTAATGTGGGTCAGCTTTTTTCATGAAACTGCATGAACTAGCGTTTTCTGACTGAGAAAAGACGTTTTAGAGCGTTTCCAAGCATTTCTTGGTTTCATGAGCTGACATGCCTAAAATCACTATTGGCGTTCCTAGAAGGCTCTAGCTAAGCGTTTTATGAACTGACCCAGCTGGCATTTTAACGTGGAGTCAGCGCTGAATCAACGTCAGGTGTCAGTGTTGGATAACCGTTGGATTTTGTTTAGATTTTGCAAATCGAATCAACGTTGAAATAGGAACGTCATTCCAACGTCACGTTTGTCAACATAGGTGAATTTGCCAACATTGAATCAATATTGATTTTAGTTTAGATTTTGCAAATCCAATCAACGTTAAAATTTCAACGTCACTAAAGTCCTGCTTTTCAACAGTTTATTGATCAGCATTGTTTGGATGTTGGAACGTTATTTTTCTACTGATATCCCTAGTGAAAAAAAAAATATGCTAAGTATACTTGCAGCCAGACTAATTGTCAGCATACTTCAAGTGTGTTACTGATTAGTCAACTTGAAGTGTGCTATTTGGAACAACTAATTTTGTGCTAAGTATATTTTAGTTGTAATTAAATTGTAGTAAAGCATAACTGTAAGTGTATTTAGTGTACTTTTATGTGCTAAATTGGAACAACTTCAAGTATACTTAGTATACTTTAAGTAAGTATATGCTGTGTAAGCTAATTGCATGCTTGATTAGTGATATTAAAGTGTACTTTGTTTGTATTACAAGTATATTACAAATTAATTAAGGGTGTCTTCAAAATATACAAGAAACACACCATAAATCTATTATTTTTGAGTAAAAATATGCAATTTTTTTCCCCAATGCTGAATGCACTCGTTGTCAGGGTCATTAAACCAGTGTGAGTGAAATTCAATTTTTGGCCATGCAATAGTGTTTACTTGGCTGTACTTGTGACATCACAAACTAGTAGCTGAACTTCCTGTCCCATACACTGTAAATCCTAATAAGTTCAGCTTACTTAAAAAAAGTTTGGAAACAGATTGCCTTATTTTGTTAAAGCAAACTTAAAGGTAAAACTAAAGTTAATTTAATAATCAGTTTAAAGTAAAGAAAGCAAACTCTTACAGAGTAAATTATCTAATAAATATCAAATTAGATTAATGTCATTTCTAGTTAACATACTCCAGGACATTTACTAATCTTACTTAAGATTTAATAGTAAGATTACTTTATTAATTCTATTAACTAATAGTGTTATTTTGTGTTGTGCAAACATCTTAAATGCTGTTATTCTCAACATGGATTTAATCTGCCATTTTAAGCTATGGGAGCTTAAAACATTTTGTGCAATCGGTTTCCACATTTTCTTTAAGTAAACTGAACGTATTTTTATTCGTTCAACCAGCATGAAATGAACTTAACACAAGTTTGAAATTCTCAAAATTTTATTTTTGTAAAAAACTTTAAGAATATCACAATAATAAAAATTAGCTTTTAAAACATCTGTGTTCTGAGACTTCTTGACTAAACAACACTTTGTTGTCATAACATTATCTGGACCCACTGGAACACTGTTAAACAATAGAGCATTTTCAGAATGGCATGCAAACAGAACAGCAAAAATAAAATACAGGCCTTTCAAACCCATCCATGACAATTCTTCCCTCCATGATTGCCTTTATTGCATCCACAATGAGGGCATGGCCTCTGGTAGAACTGTGAGCAGGTCTACAACTGCTTGACTGAAGTCTGCATCCACATCCTAAGTAGAGAAATAAAATAGGTACAGTGTAAATTTCTCCATTTCAATACTGGAAATGTTCTAAAAGCATACATTGACAAGGAACTTTTAATGCTTTTCATTTATAAGCAAATTGATTCATATTGATGACCAGAGTGAGTGTACAATGATCTGTGCAAACATCAAGCACAAGGAAATGTAATTAAGCTTTAAATTATGATCACCAAAGAAAGATGACGAGGTTTATAGTGTGATAGTGACATTTCACAATACATGATTTAAATCAGAGCAAAAGTGTAAATTATCATTTGTGTCAACTATTACTGCATGCCTTGTCTTGGAAGTCTTGGAATATTACACACAAGTTCCATTGACTACATTTTTTGTACATTGTTTTCAACATTATAGATTTACAGAACTTTTTTTTTTTTTTTTTACAACATGCTAAGAATGCTAAGAGCATTTTCTCTCTTGTTATGGAGTGATGAATCACACCCATCATTTACATGATTTTATCTTAAAGGGTTTGTTCACCCAAAAATTAAAATTAGCCCATGATTTACTCGCCCTCAAGGCATCCTAGGTGTGTATGACTTCATTCTTTCAGACCAATCCAATCAGAGTAACATTAAAAAAATGTCCTGGCTCTTCCACGCTTTCCATGGCAATGGGCGGGTGTTTCTGTTCAACAGTTCAAAAGGAGTGCAAGAAAGCGCATCCATCCATAATAAAATGTGCCTCACACATGAATAAAGGCCTTCTGTAGTGGATCGATGCATTTTTTAAAGAAAAATATACACATTTAAAACTTTTCTCTCACTTCCACTAACTGTCATACGTGCAAGCCTTTCCAGGTGGATGTTGTAGGACGTTTGTGTGCATGCGCTGGTGTAAATATGCTAGTTGAAATGTAAGTTTCGACTAGCAAAGAAAAGTTTGTTTACAGGAGCAAAGGAAGCAAAGTTTCCTTACTTTAGCAAAAGAAAACCAGTTTGCTCTTGGTTTATATTGAAATCCTCCGACATTCTTCTTTATGGTCTTTGTTTTGTACTTCTAATTCGTTACTGGTGTTTCATTTCGCTCTGTCCTGTGCTTCCATGTTTGTCACTAATCACCGGTGCACACGCACACGCACATCCTACATCAGCTGCCCGGGATGGCTTCTGCCTATGACAGTTAGCGGAAGTGAGAGAAAAGTGTATGGTTTTAAATATGGACATTTTTCGTACAAAATCATATATTCGCTACAGAAGGCTTGTATTCACCTCTCGGAGCTGTGTGAGGCATGTTTTATTATGGATGGACGCATTTTACTGCACTTCATTAAACTGTTGAACAGAAACAGCCACCCACTGACATTATAAAGCTTGGAAGAGCCAGGATATTTTTTAATATAACTCTGATTGTATTGGTCTGAAAGAAGAAAGTCATACAATAGGGCTGTACGATAAATTGCATGCGATTGTCATGCACATCTTGTCAGTAAAGACGGTTATGTGATTAGTAGTAAATCTCCATCACGTGCATTCAGATAGAGCGAAATTTAATACACAGAGCCTTAGTTCGCTGACGAGCTACACAATATCATGTTCATACTCGCAGATGAATCGCATTCGATTATGAACGCGATATTGCGTAGCTTGTCAGTGAACTAAGGCTCTGTGTATTAAATTCCGCTCCAACTGAATGCATGTGATGGAGATTTACTTCTAATCACAGAACCATCTTTACTGTCGAGATGCGCATGACAATCACATGTGATTTATCGTGCAGCCCTAATATACACCTAGGATGCCTTGAGAATGAGTAAATCATGGGCTAATTTCCATTTTTGTGTGAACTAGGCTCTTTATTTCAAGAAGTTTATTTCAAAGTGTGTAAAGTCTGTAATGATGTTTGTGATCACTCAACACAATTTCGCGAAGTTAAAGCATTTACACCAATTTCAGTAATAAACTGTTTCACAAAAGACAAATATAGCATCTACTGCAAAACTAAAAAAAAAAAAATAATACACAGAACCTTTGGCAATTTTTCATAACCTGAACTATATTCATATTGAATAAAACAAAATGATGAGAGCAGAAAATCCAGTAATACTTACGAAACACATCCTGTAAAATTCCTCTGGGTCATTCTCCAGGATGACTGAAAGGCCCTGAAGTACTGCAGTGGAAACATCAGATGACTATGAAAAAATAAAGACAGGCTGAGGATAACAATCATAAGCAAATCATGATTTAAAGATGACAACTACAGCCAACATGATAAAGAGATACCTTTTAATGAACTTGATGTGAAATTTAAAATCCTTTTTTCTAGAAAATGTCAAAAGTGCAGAGTCTGTGTCCAATGCTGCGCAGAACTCAGATCCGAGATATGCGACTGAATCCTGCAAAGATCTAAGAACAAACATTGAGTGGCTATTAACATTTTGAAGGACACAATCCATAAACACACTTTTTGAAAAGGAATAGGGTTTTGAAAATTTTGGAAAAGGAAAAAAAACAGGTTTTGATGAGGAAAATAAATCTTTCAGTGAAAAGTCATCAAGGGTATTAAATACACATCTGTATTAAATTTACAGTCTTTGAAAGGACACTGACATTTATTGTTACTTGTCAAACGAGTATGCAAACTGAATAAAATCTGACACATCATCTGGCTCAGTTAAAGAAAAAGTTTACTCAAAAATAAAAATTAGCTATTAATTTACTCACCCTTACGCCACCCGAGATGTTCATGAGTATTTTTCTTCAGCAGAACAGCAAAGAAGATTTTTAGCTGAAAATGTGGCCTTTGGTGATTGATACAATTTAAGTCAGAGACTGTCCATTTTTGGAGGGAAAAAACATATCAAGGAGCACAAAATTAATACCGGTTGCTCCTGATGATATATTGAGGTTTTATCAAGCAAGATGATCGATCTGTGGAAGAAAATGAAATAAATGCTTTTAAGTCTCATTTACTGCATTCATCTTACATTTATCTAAGTAGATCCTCTCTGCAAAGTAAACACAAATGTAAAGAATGTCTGTTATGTCACAAACATAGCACTTGTAACAAACATAAACTAAAGCATCTGAACTTACATTTCCACTGGACAGCAGTCATCAACTGGTATTCTAAAATAATAAAAAAGTGTTATCCATTAATCAAAAATCAGTGAACACTGAAAAAACAAAACCAAATGTATAGAGTGTTTTTTTTTCTTATGTGATGTAAATGGAAACATCTGGTATTTTAAAACTAAGATCGTTAACTTACATTTAAATAAGTTTCAATGTTATATATACTCTGCTTGAGGAGGTGGGGGTGATGGGTCTGCTAAAGACTCGTTGACAATCTCAGAATGCGTGTTGTTTGTTACTGCCTGCACATTACCGTAATTATCATACTAAGCACGCATAGTATTTTCGTCGCAACCAGGTATTTCTAACAAATAATGCTACGGCTTGACTACAGTTTAGCACTCATAGTTGCTTTCAAAATCGCCGTGTCAAGTTAAAAAGAGTTATTTTAAAAGAACCCGTCTGAAGATGTAGCGTTTTTCCATCCGTTTGTACACTGACCGGATTGCGCGCTCTCTAGCTCTCTCATGGTTTGAAGTGTTTTGTTTACTTCTCACTGAATTTTGAATTCTGCAAAACGTCACATGAAACAACCGTCGTTCAAATTACTCCTATTCTCGTAACTTATCACTAGCACGAATGGATAACATAGTAATTAATAGACAACCAGCAGCTAATTTTACAGATATGAATTGGACATTAAGTTAACTGGTTTGAACAGAAATCGCTTCAAATAATGTGCAGGGTCAACCCGTGTTTGAGTTCTTTGAATGGGCTAAGATGTTCCACAAAACAGCATGCAACAAAGTGCATAAAATCTAACCATCATAAGGACTAACAAGCAAAAAAACAGAAAATGAGACTTAAATTAAAAGCTTTTACCTTGATTTTACCGAAATAGATCCTCTGCAAACACGTTGAATCCTCAGCCGTTGTGCTTCTGCGACGTGGGGGAGGGGCAATTGTCGCCCAGGGCGCATGCGTAACAGCATGTCTTGGACATTTTGAGTAATTTTACTTAAATTTCATTAGTTATGGGAAATATCTGTTCTAATATTTCAGCAACAATGAAAAAAATTTAGTAAACTCAACATTTTGGTTAAAATAGAGTAAACTTACTAGTGTTTTTACAGCAAGGAATACTATTTTTTTTTTTTTGTTCTTGTGTTCCTATGGTGTGCTGTTGGTATAAAATTATAAATGCATTGATGTACATGGACCTCTCTGTGACATTGTATAAATTTATTCAAATACTTAAATCACAATTACAAGAGTAGCCTTTTGTATGCATACACTTCATTTAATAATGTTTTAAATGGGCTTGCATTTATGCATTTATCATATGTTTTATTACTTTCTGTTGCAAGCATGAAGTACACTTAAAAATTACTCCAAAATTTAACTTAAAGCATACTAACAAGTTATTTAATAATGTACTTTAAAAGTATACTTTCAATGCATTGTTACATTTCAGCTCACAGTTAAAAATAATACTAAAATATATTTAAATAAAGCACAAATAAATACACTTTTAAAAACAAACAAAACTACATTTCAAGTATATTTTTAGAAAATATACTAAATTACAATTATTTTAAAGTGTGTTAAAAGTTGTATTGTGAAAATAGGTAAAAGCATGGTGGTAATACACTTTTTATATATTTAAAGTTAGTACAATTTTTGGTTAGTATATTTGCAATGTACTATTGAAACAGGAAATATATTACAAATACAATAAAGTATACTTTTTTTCACTAGGGATATTTCAACAAAATGTTTAAAAGTCATGGTTGTAAAAATAATGTTGATTTGACGTACAACTAAAACATTTATTTTTATTTCTATGTTGAATCCATAGTGAGTTAACAACACCATTTCAACCATTTGGTATTCAACGTTGTTTTGACGTTGAATGAATGTTTTTTCATAAACTGACATTATTTCAACCCCATTTAAACGTTTAAGGTCGGTCGAATGCCAGCTGGGGAGGCTCTAACTTAATATGAAATGTATAAAACTTCTGACACATCTAGAAGTTTCTTTCTGGATTGTAAATAACATTTCTTTCATGCATCTGAAACATTTTTAATATAGGTCAGCTTTTTTCATGAAACTGCATGAACTAGCGTTTTCTCACTGAGAAAAGACGTTTTAGAGCGTTTCCAAGCATGCCTTGGTTTCATGAGCTGAGTTGCCTAAAATCAGGATTGGCGTTCCTAGAAGGCTCTAACTAAGCGTTTTATGAACTGAGGCTCTAACTTAATTTCATATGCAATAAACTTCTAACACATCAAGAATTGTCTTTCTGCATTGTAAATAACATTCCTTCATGCATCTGAAACATTTTTAATATGGGTCAGCTTTTTTCATGAAACTGCATGAACTAGCGTTTTCTGACTGAGAAAAGACGTTTTAGAGCGTTTCCAAGCATGCCTTGGTTTCATGAGCTGAGTTGCCTAAAATCATTATTGGCGTTCCTAGAAGGCTCTAACTAAGCGTTTTATGAACTGAGGCTCTAACTAAATTTCATATGCAATAAACTTCTAACACATTAAGAATTGTCTTTCTGCATTGTAAATAACATTTCTTTCATGCATCTGAAACATTTTTAATATGGGTCAGCTTTTTTCATGAAACTGCATGAACTAGCGTTTTCTGACTGAGAAAAGACGTTTTAGAGCGTTTCCAAGCATGCCTTGGTTTCATGAGCTGAGTTGCCTAAAATCAGGATTGGCGTTCCTAGAAGGCTCTAACTAAGCGTTTTATGAACTGAGGCTGTAACTAAATTTCATATGCAATAAACTTCTAACACATCAAGAATTGTCTTTCTGCATTGTAAATAACATTTCTTTCATGCATCTGAAACATTTTTAATGTGGGTCAACTTTATTCATGAACTTCATGAACTTTCGTTTTCAATTGAGAAAAAGACGCTTTAGAGCTGCTTCTAAGCATGTGCCTTTGTTTCATGAGCTGAGTTGCCTAAAATCAGGATTTCATGCTCCTAGAAGGCTCTTAACTAAGCGCTTTATGAACTGAGGCCTGAACTTATTTATGAAATGTATAAAACCTCTGATTACATCTAGAAGTTTCTTTTCTGCGTTGTAAATACATTTCTTTCATGCATCTGAAACATTTTTAATATGGGTCAGCTTTTTTCATGAAACTGCATGAAGTAGCGTTTTCTGACTCAGAAAAGACGTTTTAGAGCGTTTCCAAGCATGCCTTGGTTTCATGAGCTGAGTTGCCTAAAATCAGTATTGGCGTTCCTAGAAGGCCCAGACTGAGCGCTTTATGAACTGAGGCTCTAACTAAATTTCATATGCAAAAAACTTCTGACACATCAAGAAGTGTTTTTCTGCATTGTAAATAACATTTCTTTCATGCATGTGAAACATTTTTAATGTGGGTCAGCTATTTCAAGAAACTGCATGAACTAGCGTTTTCTGACTGAGAAAGACGCTTTAGAGTCGCTTTCCAAGCATTCCTTACTTCATGTGGAGCTGACATGCCTAAAAACATTTTGGCGCATCCTAGAAGGCCAGACTAAGCTGCTTTCATGAACTGAGTCTCTAACTAAATTTCATATGCACAACTTCTAACACATTAAGAATTGTCTTCTGCATTGTAATAACATTTTTCATGCATGTGAAACATTTTTAATGTGGGTCAGCTTTTCATGAAACTGAACTAGCTGCTTTTCTGACCGAGAAAAGACGTTTTAGAGCGTTTCCAAGCATGCCTTGGTTTCATGAGCTGACTTGCCTAAAATCAGTATTGGCGTTCCTAGAAGGCTCTAACTAAGCGTTTTATGAACTGAAGCTGTAACTAAATTTCATATGCAATAAACTTCTAACACATTAAGAATTGTCTTTCTGCATTGTAAATAACATTCCGTTCATGCATCTGAAACATTTTTAATGTGGGTCAACTTTATTCATGAAACTTCATTAACTTTCGTTTTCTTACTGAGAAAAGACGTTTTAGAGCGTTTCCAAGCATGCCTTGGTTTGATGAGCTGACATGCCTAAAAACATTTTTGGCGATCCTAGAAGGCTCTAGCTAAGCTGCTTTATGAACTGAGGCTCTAAATCTCATTATGAAATGTATAAAACTTCTGACACATCTAGAAGTTTTCTGATTGAAAAATAACATTTCTTTCATGCATGTGAAACATTTTAATGTGGTCAGCTTTTTCATGAAACTGCATGAACTAGCTTTCTGACTGGAGAAAAAGACGCTTTTTACTGCTTCCAAGCATTCCTTGGTTTCATGAGCTGACATGCCTAAAAACATTTTACGCATCCTAGAAGGCCCAGACTAAGCGCTTTATGAACTGAGTCTCTAACTAAATTTCATATGCAATAAACTTCTAACACATTAAGAATTGTCTTTCTGCATTGTAAATAACATTTCTTTCATGCATCTGAAACATTTTTAATGTGTCAACTTTATTCATGAAACTTCATGAACTTTTTCTCACTGAGAAAAGACGTTTTAGAGCGTTTCCAAGCATGCCTTGGTTTCATGAGCTGAGTTGCCTAAAATCAGTACTGGCGTTCCTAGAAGGCTCTAACTAAGCGTTTTATGAACTGAGGCTCTAACTAAATTTCATATGCAAAAAACTTCTAACACATCAAGAATTGTCTTTCTGCATTGTAAATAACATTCTTTCATGCATGTGAAACATTTTTAATGTGGGTCAGCTTTTTTCATGAAACTGCATGAACTAGCGTTTTCTCACTGAGAAAAGACGTTTTAGAGCGTTTCCAAGCATGCCTTGGTTTCATGAGCTAGGATGCCTAAAATCACTATTGGCGTTCCTAGAATGCTCTAGCTAAGCGTTTTATGAACTGAGGCTCTAACTTAATATGAAATGTATAAAACTTCTGACACATCTAGAAGTTTCTTTCTGGATTGTAAATAACATGTCTTTCATGCATGTGAAATATTTTTAATGTGGGTCAGCTTTTTTCATGAAACTGCATGAACTAGCGTTGTAACGAACTGAGTTGCTCTGGGGTGCCAACTTATAAATTACTTATAAGTAAAAGAAAACTATTAAAGTCAGTTCTACATAGGACTCTCAAGGGTTAAAAAAAAATAAACCTTGCGAACCCCTTTTTTTGAGCCCAAGACAAAAACAAACAAAAATACATCAGTTTCACTTGCATTGAGATATATTTTCTATTTGCTCTCCTTTCTTGGTATGCACTGAAGAAATTCAAACCAATTGTACAAGAAATCATTCACAAAATAAAATAGAACAGGAAAAAAAAAAAACAACAACAACAACAATAACAACAAGAAAAAAGTACATACACTCAAAAAGTCAATGAAACAGTCTGATAAATTTACCAACTGCCCTAGAGGTACCTCTTTGATCCAAAAATAATATTTAACAGTATGTTTAATGAAGTGTGATATAACCCTTTTTTTGAAAGACAGGTACTTATTCAACCATTCACTCCAAACTTCAAATTTAAACACAGCTGACTGACTATTAAACAGTTTGACCACAGTGATTCACTTCATACAGTTTAAACCCTTAATGATACAATTCAACCAGCTCAGAGATTTAATTCCAACAGTTCAAAATTCAATGATTCAGTTCAAACAGTTCAAAAATGCAGTGATTCAGTTCAAACAGTTCAACGTGCAGTGTTTCATTTCAGACAGTTCGAACTATCGATATCTCAGCTTAAGCAATTCGGATGTTCAATGATTCAGTTCAAACAGTTCAAAAATGCAGTGATTCAGTTCAAACAGTTCAACGTGCAGTGATTCATTTCAAACCGTGAAACTATCGATATCTCAGCTCAAGAAATTCGGATGTTCAAAATTCAATGATTCAATTCAAACAGTTCAAACGTGCCGTGATTCATTTCCCACAGTTCGAAAGATCAATATGAACATCCAAAAATCTCAACAAGCGCTGACTATTCACGGTTAACCTTTTAAAGAAGAGAGTCCACAGTTCAAAAAAAAAAGAAGAACAACAACGATGATGGGTCTTGTGAATGGGTATCAAACACGTGAAGATTCGGCTGATGCATATTTCGTTTTTACAAACAACATCTAAACCGTCATTAAAACGTTTAGGGGCACAGTACCCAGCTACCCTCACATATAAGGAATAAACAGCGAAATACTTGTATGTCCCGTAGCTTCAGTCGTGAAGATTCCGCAGCTGTTTGTCAATCGGGAAGCTCAATCTGTGCTATAGTCATGCTGAATTTCATCCGTAATCACTTCAAAAGAACAAGATCGATTCTCACAGTGCGCAGATTCCATGCAATCAATCCAATCTCATCATCAGTCTCCTCCACCAGACCAATTCAAAACAAGTGTGGGGTAGCTAGGACAGGAGTACATCACACGTATACTACCTACAGGTGTACATCCACTTCCTTTTATACTTCTCTAAACAGCGCTCCAAAACCACATCGCCCTCGTGTGGACATTTTCAGTGACTAACTCGTCACACTCCCTTCCCCTTCTAATAAGCCGAATCTGTTTTTTTCTCATCAACTTTCAGATCTTTATCTGAAAATCCAAAGAATTCTTCATCAGCATCCTCTTCCTTGAATATTTCCACCAACTGACGATGCTGGATCTCATCTAGTTGTTGGGCAGTAGGATAGCACGTTTTGAGCTGGGAGATGTGTATAATTCGTAAATCCTCTCCCGTGTTTTCATGTACCACTTGGTAAGTTAAAGGGCCCATTCGACGAACAATTCGGTAGGGACCCTGCCATTTTGGGGCAAGTTTAGCAGAAATTTTTTTCTCCGCTTTTGAAAGAGGGTGTGAACAGATCCAAACTCTATCATTTGTCCTAAATGAAAGTTCCCGTCTTTTACGGTCATAATTCCTCTTTTGTCGAAGGCGGGCTCTATAAAGATTCTTTTCAACAAGAGCCTTTAAATCTTGAAGCTGATCAATAGTATTATATATTGCAGTATCCGGAGCAACATCCTGGGGCTGTAACATCATGTCCAGTGGATCTCTGAGAAGTCTATTGAGATTTAACTCAGCAGGTGTAACACCCGTAGATTCTTGCACAGACGAATTGAGAGCGAAGCGAAATTCATGAAGATGTTGATCCCACTGGTGATGATGAGAGCCTACATAAGAGGCTACCATGGTCTTCAGAGTACGATTTACTCTTTCTGTGAAATTTGTTTGAGGATGGTAAGCCGTGGTGAATTTCTGTATGGAATTCCATCCTTTACAGGTTTCTGAGAATGTTTCGGACACAAACTGGGGTCCTTGATCAGAAAGCACATAATCGGGTACTCCCCAGCGAGTAAAGATTTCTTTAATCATCAGCTTGGACACTACTCCTGCAGTTGCTTTTCGTAAGGGGAAAATCTCTACCCATTTGGAATAATAATCAACAACAACTAGTAGATAAGAATTTAGCTGAGAGCTTCTGGGAAAGGGACCCATAAGATCCACACCCAACATTTCCCAAGGCCTTGTTGCTTGAGTTTGCTGTAGTTTACCTGCTGGCTTCTTAGATTCTGGTTTATAGCGTTGACAAGTTTGACAATTTGTCACATAAGTTTTCACATCCTGACTCATTTTTGGCCAGTATACCAAGGCTTGTAACCTCCTATATGTTTTGTATCGGCCTAGGTGTCCTGAAAGAGGATCGTCATGAAAGAAACTCATCAGCCTAGATCGCAAGGGCCCAGGTATCCATACCTGATACAGAGAACGATGGGGAAGTTGTACTACGCGGTAAACCTTATCCTCAATAATGGTCAATCTCGTTGCAGAATTTATGATTTTCTCTCCATCTTCCAGAAGACTTTGATATATTTCCTGCACTTCCTGATCATCTTGTTGCGCTCTCCATATCTCTTCATCCGTGAGGGGAAAGACACTTGCCAGAGGTTCCTTTTTAGTTGTTTTCAACACTGCAGCACAAGTTGCCCGGTTGGACTGGTCAGACGGAATTCGGGACAGGGCATCAGGAACAAGATTATATTTTCCTCTCCTATACTCAACAGCAAAGGTGAACTCTTGTAGGCGTAATGCCCACCTCATCAGTCGGGTACTGGGTTTATTGGTCTTAAATACCCATTTCAAAGAAGAATGATCGGTTACAACAGTGAAGTAGCGCCCTTCTAGATAATATCGCCACTTTTCAAGTGCCCAGACTACAGCAAGACACTCCTGTTCGGTAGTAGAATAATTTCGTTCAGCCCGATTCAAAGTACGGCTTGCATAGGCAAGAACTTCTTCTGTTCCTGGTCGTCTTTGCTGACAAAGAACTGCTCCAAGGCCAACATCACTGGAGTCTGTGTAAACGACTAAAGGTAAATTAAAATCTGGGTGCCCCAAAATAGGAGATTTCATCAGATATTGTTTAAGAGTGTCAAAGGCATTCTGACATGCTGCAGTCCATTTAAATCGTACTCTTTTTCGTTTCAGTGCGGTTAACGGTTCAGCAATTTGAGAAAAATTTGGCACAAATCTATGGTACCAGCCTGCCATACCAAGGAAACGCTGGAGGCTTTTTAAGTTGGTAGGAATTGGAAAGTCACGGATGGCTTGAATCTTTTCAGAGTCAACTTGTATCCCATCTTTAGACACAATGTGTCCAAGGAACTTCAAGGTGCTCTGGAAAAACTTACTCTTTTTCATGTTTACTGTGAGTCCTGCTTCTCTCAGCTTATTCAACACCAGCTGCAGGTCTTGAAAGTGTTGGTCTTTGTTAGGAGAGAAAATTATGATGTCATCAAGGTAGACCAAACAAACCTTTCCTCTGAGGTCTCCCAAAACTCTCTCCATTAAACGTTGAAACGTAGAAGGTGCATTTTTAAGACCAAAGGGCATAGTCTTAAAATGAAATAGCCCAAAAGAACACACAAAGGCCGTTTTATCTTGACTATCTGGGGCCATATGCACCTGCCAGTAACCACTGTTCAAGTCGAGTGAGGTGAATTAAGAGCACCAACTAAAGATTCCAAAATTTCTTGAATATTGGGCAAAGGATAAGCATCGCTCTGTGTGATAGCATTAAGTTTCCGATAATCTACACAGAAGCGTAATCCCCCAGTTTTCTTTGGAATAAGGACCACTGGGGAAGCCCAAGCAGAAGAGGAGGGTTCGATTACTTCCGCAGCTAACATTTCATCAATAAGTTCTTTCATAGCTTTCAATTTAGCTGGAGAAGCTCGATAAGGTTTCTGTTTCACAGGCACTTCTTGAGTAAGAAAGATCTGGTGACTTAATAATTTAGTGTGTCCAAGTTTATTGCTACATACATCAAAATTTTGTTGCAGCTGTTCTAACAACATCCGTTTCCCTTCCTCTTCCAACTGTGCATATTGAACTGCTTTTTCTACCAAGTCTGCCAATTCAACTTCAAAACTTGGAACAGCTAGAGTTGGCGGAATAGCCGTGTACAAAGCAGCAGGTCGTTCAAGTCCCCAATCATTCAGCTTCTGAGAACCACCATTGAAAGAAAACCTTTGTTTTTCATTAGGTTTGAACCAATACGTATTAGTCGTAACATCAATCTGTAACCCGCTATAAAACAGGAAGTCAAGCCCCAATATTACTGGGAAAACAAGCATCTCTTCAGACATAATCACAACAGGCACCACCCAATTGCGATTATTTACTTGAACTTCCATCTCAGTCCATCCTAAAGGTTGTTTGGCTTCCCCATTAGCCAAGTACAGTGGCCCTTCCACCCACTCTTGCATTTCTTCTCCAGGCAACTTTACACTGGTCCAAAGTTTTTCTGAAAGCAGCGTGAAAGAGGAGCCTGTATCTACAATAGCCTCTCCTTTCCACTGACGAATCATTAAAGAAACCATCAGCTGAGACGGGCTAGTATCACCTGTAGCCAGTAACGGAACTCGATCTCTTTTATGTTTACCAACATGCTGATCTTTAATCTCTGAACTGTTCTGCTGAATTACAGTACTTACTGTAGGCTGTGACTGATGACCAGAATTGGATGCATTACTATTTTTTGACATATCTTTGTTTTTAGAGGAAGGATAGTGACGACAAGATGCAGGTGAATGTGACCCTTTGCATTTCCAGCAAAACACTAATGAGCCTTTCTCTTGTTCTTTTTTAGCTACAATCTGTTGATTCTGGCATTCAGGTTTGCCGGTCATTTTATTAGAGAAACGTTTACGCTGCTCATATTGTTGTTGATTTTGTTTATCTTTCTCCAACTGTTGTCCTAAACGAACTAATTCATCTACCGTGGACACTCTTCGTCTTAACTCACTGGCAATGCTAGGATTTATATTTTTCAAGATGAGTTTGATGACCTCTTCTTCTGTAATTTCCGGTTTCCACCGTCTACAAAGAGAGTAATACATGTATGCAAAATCCCTGATACTTTCATTTTCTCCTTGTACTCGATTACGAATTCTCTCTGCCAATTCGTCAACATAATCTTCCGACAAAAAAGCTGATAAGAAGCTGGTCTGGAACTCAACCCACGTAGAGATAGAAAATCTAGCTACATCCCACCAGTCACGGGCAGTACCGTGCAGCACATTTCGAAGGGTAGCGGTCAGCTCCTCGTTGGAAAGCGGATTCAGAGCTAAATAATCCCGACATTTCTCAATATATATTAACGGATCTGGATCATCTTCCTTTCTACCAAATGTAGGAAACTCTAACTTAACAGGAATCCTTCCACTAAAGCGTCGACTTATATCCCCACCAGTCATAAACAAGTCTGTTGGTCCAAATGAACCTTGATCTGGGAGACCCTGCTGCATGGTGGATTGTAACACATAAGGTGCATTAGTAGCATCATTGATAACAACTGAAGTGGATACAGTATTGGTAGCTGATACAGGATTGGTAGCTGATACAGGATTGGTCTGTGAAAGAGCTCTAGCTGGTGAAGGAAAATGAATAGTAGGAGGAGGAGGTTGGGGAATAGGAATCCCTGATGTATGGTTAGTACTGTCTTGTTTGAGAGAGGTCAACTCTTGTGAAACTAATTTAATCTGTTGAGTTTGATCAAGAAAATCTGATTGCAGTTTCTCAATAGCTGTTTGAAGAGGTTTTATGATAGCTTCCATGTCCTGTTTAACTTGTTTTTCCAAACGTTCCAACCTCCAGCTCACATTTGATGAACTCTGAGTTCGATGGTACTCAAGCTGTTGGGTTAAAGTTTGGAAAAAAGATTTCTGTCCTTCTTGATTTAAAAATTTTAAATCTTGATGCAAAGTTGTTATAGTATGTATAAGCTCAGTTTTCAATTGCTGTTGATCACTTTTAATATCAGCAATTTCTTGAGCCATTCTAAGCTGAATTGGAACTAGTTGGTCTACAACAGGATCCTGTACACCAGCTGTGTCATGCCTGGGCAAATCAACAAAACTAGGTATCAAGGTAGGTGAAAACACCGAATCGGAGCACAAATCCATGTCTATCAAAGAGTGTGTTGTTGCATCTGACAAAGGAGGCGGTTCAGAAGAAAGACTTTGTGAAGAATCCATATTATCTGAAGTAACAAAACAACAATAAAAATAGCCAGGTAGTGATTTCATAGATAATACCACTATGCAAAAACTGGAATTCAAAACTTAAATATATACTATTGTCTGAATATTGTCAAAGCTCATATCCCAATCTACTGGGTCCCATCTGGGGTGCCATTTTTTATGTAACGAACTGAGTTGCTCTGGGGTGCCAACTTATAAATTACTTATAAGTAAAAGAAAACTATTAAAGTCAGTTCTACATAGGACTCTCAAGGGTTAAAAAAAAATAAACCTTGCGAACCCCTTTTTTTGAGCCCAAGACAAAAACAAACAAAAATACATCAGTTTCACTTGCATTGAGATATATTTTCTATTTGCTCTCCTTTCTTGGTATGCACTGAAGAAATTCAAACCAATTGTACAAGAAATCATTCACAAAATAAAATAGAACAGGAAAAAAAAAAAACAACAACAACAACAATAACAACAAGAAAAAAGTACATACACTCAAAAAGTCAATGAAACAGTCTGATAAATTTACCAACTGCCCTAGAGGTACCTCTTTGATCCAAAAATAATATTTAACAGTATGATTAATGAAGTGTGATATAACCCTTTTTTTGAAAGACAGGTACTTATTCAACCATTCACTCCAATCTTCAAATTTAAACACAGCTGACTGACTATTAAACAGTTTGACCACAGTGATTCACTTCATACAGTTTAAACCCTTAATGATACAATTCAACCAGCTCAGAGATTTAATTCCAACAGTTCAAAATTCAATGATTCAGTTCAAACAGTTCAAAAATGCAGTGATTCAGTTCAAACAGTTCAACGTGCAGTGTTTCATTTCAGACAGTTCGAACTATCGATATCTCAGCTTAAGCAATTCGGATGTTCAATGATTCAGTTCAAACAGTTCAAAAATGCAGTGATTCAGTTCAAACAGTTCAACGTGCAGTGATTCATTTCAAACCGTGAAACTATCGATATCTCAGCTCAAGAAATTCGGATGTTCAAAATTCAATGATTCAATTCAAACAGTTCAAACGTGCCGTGATTCATTTCCCACAGTTCGAAAGATCAATATGAACATCCAAAAATCTCAACAAGCGCTGACTATTCACGGTTAACCTTTTAAAGAAGAGAGTCCACAGTTCAAAAAAAAAAGAAGAACAACAACGATGATGGGTCTTGTGAATGGGTATCAAACACGTGAAGATTCGGCTGATGCATATTTCGTTTTTACAAACAACATCTAAACCGTCATTAAAACGTTTAGGGGCACAGTACCCAGCTACCCTCACATATACGGAATAAACAGCGAAATACTTGTATGTCCCGTAGCTTCAGTCGTGAAGATTCCGCAGCTGTTTGTCAATCGGGAAGCTCAATCTCTGCTATAGTCATGGTGAATTTCATCCGTAATCACTTCAAAAGAACAAGATCGATTCTCACAGTGCGCAGATTCCATGCAATCAATCCAATCTCATCATCAGTCTCCTCCACCAGACCAATTCAAAACAAGTGTGGGGTAGCTAGGACAGGAGTACATCACACGTATACTACCTACAGGTGTACATCCACTTCCTTTTATACTTCTCTAAACAGCGCTCCAAAACCACATCGCCCTCGTGTGGACATTTTCAGTGACTAACTCGTCACAGCGTTTTCTGACTGAGAAAAGACGTTTTAGAGCGTTTCCAAGCATTCCTTGGTTTCATGAGCTGACATGCCTAAAAATATTTTTGGCGATCCTAGAAGGCCCAGACTAAGCGTTTTATGAACTGAGTCTCTAACTAAATTTCATATGCAATAAACTTCTAACACATTAAGAATTGTCTTTCTGCATTGTAAATAACATTCCGTTCATGCATCTGAAACATTTTTAATGTGGGTCAACTTTATTCATGAAACTTCATGAACTTTCGTTTTCTCACTGAGAAAAGACGTTTTAGAGCGTTTCCAAGCATGCCTTGGTTTCATGAGCTAGGATTCCTAAAATCACTATTGGCGTTCCTAGAAGGCTCTAGCTAAGCATTTTATGAACTGAGGCTCTAACTTAATATGAAATGTATAAAACTTCTGACACATCTAGAAGTTTCTTTCTGGATTGTAAATAACATGTCTTTCATGCATGTGAAAGATTTTTAATGTGGGTCAGCTTTTTTCATGAAACTGCATGAACTAGCGTTTTCTGACTGAGAAAAGACGTTTTAGAGCGTTTCCAAGCATTCCTTGGTTTCATGAGCTGACATGCCTAAAAACATTTTTGGCGATCCTAGAAGGCCCAGACTAAGCGTTTTATGAACTGAGTCTCTAACTAAATTTCATATGCAATAAACTTCTAACACATTAAGAATTGTCTTTCTGCATTGTAAATAAAATTTCTTTCATGCATCTGAAACATTTTTAATATGGGTTAGCTTTTTTCATGAAACTGCATGAACTAGCGTTTTCTCACTGAGAAAAGACGTTTTAGAGCGTTTCCAAGCATGCCTTGGTTTCATGAGCTGAGTTGCCTAAAATCAGGATTGGCGTTCCTAGAAGGCTCTAACTAAGCGTTTTATGAACTGAGGCTGTAACTAAATTTCATATGCAATAAACTTCTAACACATCAAGAATTGTCTTTCTGCATTGTAAAAAACATTCCGTTCATGCATCTGAAACATTTTTAATGTGGGTCAACTTTATTCATGAAACTTCATGAACTTTCGTTTTCTCACTGAGAAAAGACGTTTTAGAGCGTTTCCAAGCATGCCTTGGTTTCATGAGCTGACATGCCTAAAATCACTATTGGCGTTCCTAGAAGGCTCTAGCTAAGCGTTTTATGAACTGAGGCTCTAACTTAATATGAAATGTATAAAACTTCTGACACATCTAGAAGTTTCTTTCTGGATTGTAAATAACATTTCTTTCATGCATGTGAAAATTTTTAATGTGGGTCAGCTTTTTTCATGAAACTGCATGAACTAGCGTTTTCTGACTGAGAAAAGACGTTTTAGAGCGTTTCCAAGCATGCCTTGGTTTCATGAGCTGAGTTGCCTAAAATCAGTATTGGCGTTCCTAGAAGGCTCTAACTAAGCGTTTTATGAACTGAGGCTGTAACTAAATTTCATATGCAATAAACTTCTAACACATCAAGAATTGTCTTTCTGAATTGTAAATAACATTCCGTTCATGCATCTGAAACATTTTTAATGTGGGTCAACTTTATTCATGAAACTTCATGAACTTTCGTTTTCTTACTGAGAAAAGACGTTTTAGAGCGTTTCCAAGCATGCCTTGGTTTCATGAGCTAGGATGCCTAAAATCACTATTGGCGTTCCTAGAAGGCTCTAGCTAAGCGTTTTATGAACTGAGGCTCTAACTTAATATGAAATGTAAAAAAGTTCTGACACATCTAGAAGTTTCTTTCTGGACTGTAAATAACATTTCTTTCATGCATGTGAAAGATTTTTAATGTGGGTCAGCTTTTTTCATGAAACTGCATGAACTAGCGTTTTCTGACTGAGAAAAGACGTTTTAGAGCGTTTCCAAGCATGTCTTGGTTTCATGAGCTGAGTTGCCTAAAATCATTTTTGGCGTTCCTAGAAGGCCTCTAACTAAGCGTTTTATGAACTGAGGCTGTAACTAAATTTCATATGCAATAAACTTCTAACACATTAAGAATTGTCTTTCTGCATTGTAAATAACATTTCTTTCATGCATCTGAAACATTTTTAATATGGGTCAGCTTTTTTCATGAAACTGCATGAACTAGCGTTTTCTCACTGAGAAAAGACGTTTTAGAGCGTTTCCAAGCATGCCTTGGTTCCCTATCTGTCGTACACTCCGAGTTGTGTCGAGTAGTGTAAGACACTAGGGGTCGCTCTTGAGAGCCCAAACACCTCTGACAGTTTTGAGAAAGGCCAATGAAAATTGGGTGTGCAGATTTGCACCGCTGGCCACGCCCCGGACATCCGGGTATAATAGGGCAGCGTGTGCATCTGCTCACTCGTTCTGTTCTTCGGAGCCGAATGCAGCGTCTCTGCGTGAGATGCAGCAACATTCACCTCTCTCATCGTTGGATCTGCAGCACAGACAGCGGTCTCTCCCTCTCTAGCACAGCCTGTGTTGTGAGAGTCCCCTGGGTGCGTCGACGGCGATCTTGAAGAGCAATCTTCCTTCTATGGGTGATTTCTCTGATAGAGCTGGCATGGTAGGATTGTGTGTTGGTTAACATATCTTTCCCTCCGTGTCATCCTGGTTGCGGCTTACCTTCCCAAACGATCGACATGACCGTTGTGTTCAGTGTTGAGTTATGCTCACGCTGATGCAGCGCTTGTTGTTGACTCATGTTTTGCTTGCGAGAGCTTGATCATGGACGCGCTTGCTCGTCAGCCGCGTGCTTTACGTGAAGCCGCGGCTCACTCCGACTGCTTCCCGCTCCGGTCCTTCTACTTTCGGGTACGAGGCCGTTGCGTTGTGCGTCGGTAACGAGCATTAGGAAGCAGGGAAGGCTCTGCCGGGTGAAAACCCCGCAAACCTCTCGCTCCTCGCGGCCCTCGATCCAAACGATCAACACGACCGTTGTATTCAGTGTTGAGATTCTCACGCCGATGCAGCGCTTGTTGTTGATTCATGTTTTGCCGGCGAAAACATGACCTGGGCGCACGAGCCGTATGCTTACGTTCCCGACTGCTAGTCGCTCCGGTCCTTCTACTTCCGGGTACGAGGCCGTAGCGATGTGCGTTGGTGACGAGCATTACAAAGCAAGGAAGGTTTTGCCGGGTGAAAACCCCGCAAACCCCTCGCTTCGTGCGTCCCTCGATTGAGTTTCCGGACAAGTTTGTTAGTCTGGCTCAGTACAGCTGACTTTCTTATTCAGAACTCCTAATTGGGCGGAAATGGTTAGCGGCAGCATCGCTAAGGAAGGGCGTGAACTATTTGAAGCAGAAACTTCAGCTGCGCAAGCCTCTACGGGGGACTGATTCTCAGTTTGAGGTGGATGCAAAAAAATGGCGGCCGTGCCTGAAACGGGAAGCCAAGAAGGGGCTGGTTAATAGACATCTGGGTAACGACCTGTACGCTCGTTTCCAGTGTCTGTTTCCCGGTAGTGCACGCGAAGTTGGTGAAATCGCGGAAAGCCCATTTAAAAAAATGGTCAGAACGTGATAAACCAACTTCTCCTCCTTCACCACTCTCGATGGGGGTCCAGCGAGGGGGTTTCAGAGGTTCCCCCAGGCGGAGGGGGCGATTGCAGTGTACTCCCTGCTAATCGCCGCCGCTTGTGAGATTCCTTCCAGAACTCCCCTTCAGGGCCTGTAAGTTCTTCCGGGCAAGGCTTACATGGCTTCTGGACAGGCTGCGTCCGCCTTACATACCACGGCCATCCTCTGGGTGTTCAGGCCGTGGCGTTGCGAGCTCAGTACGAGGGTGGTTCCAACCTAGAGCTGTGAGTCGTGGCACACGCTCTAGGAGGGGCGATGTCTACTTGTTGGTCCAGGAACGCCACCTGTGGCTGCACCTGTCAGAAATGCGGGAAATTTGAAGTCCGCTTCTTACCCCCCATTTCCCAGGTTGGTCCTTCTGGCAACACCGTGATAGAATTTGCAGCGAAAGTCCTTCACGGTAGGAGCAGACAGAGCCGCAGGTCAGGGCTCCGGCCCTCTACCCCCGACTACTCCTGTCTGTTCGTCGCCACGGACGGTCCCCTATAGAACTCCTGAGGCCCCGCGACAGCGGGGGTAGCGGGGGCTGCCCTTGCCCCCCTCAGGGAAGTGGGCATCCGCATTCTCAATTATCTTGATGACTGGCTATTCCTAGCTCACTCGTGGGATATGGGTTGCGTACACAGGAACATGGTTCTCAACCATTGGCCCAGTTGGGACCTCGGGTCAACTGGGAAAAGAGCAAACTCTCCCCGGCACAGAGGATCTCTTTTCTTGGCGTAGAGCTGGACTCGGTTAGTATGTCTGCGCGTCTCTCCCCAGAGCGTGCACAGTCAGTTCTGAGGTGTGTGGCAACACTCAGATGCGGGTCAGCGGTCCCCCTAAAACAGGTTCAGAGGCTCCTAGGGCACATGGCATCCTCAGCCGCGGTCACGCCACTGGGTTTGATGCACATGAGACCGCTGCAGCACTGGCTTCATACTCGAGTCCCCAGGTGGGCGGGGCATCGAGGCACATTTCGAGTGAACATCACACCATCGGGTCGCCAGACACTCAGCCCTTGGACAGACATTATGTTCCTACGGTCAGGAGTTCCCCTGGAACAGGTGTCCAGACGCATCGTTGTCACCACAGATGCTTCCAAGACAGGCTGGGGTGCCACCTGCAACGGGCAGGCAGCTTCCGGGGTCTGGACAGGCCCCGACTGTTTTGGCACATAAATTGTCTGGAGTTGTTGGCAGTGCTCCTGGCCCTGAGGAGGTTCCGACCTATGATTCAGGGCAAGCACGTGTTGGTCAGGTCCGACAACACTGCGACTGTGGCCTACATCAACCACCAGGGCGGTGTACGCTCCTTTCGCATGTCACAACTAGCCCGCCACCTGCTGCTCTGGAGTCAACACAGACTCAAGTCTCTACGAGCCACTCACATTCCGGGCGAAGCCTATCGTATGGCCGATTCCCTGTCACGACAGGTTTCGCGCGGAGGCAAGTGGAGACTCCAACCCCAGTCGGTCCAACTGATTTGGGATCGATTCGGCCAGGCACAGGTAGACCTCTTTGCCTCACCGGAATCCACCCACTGCCAGCTGTGGTACGGTCTAACCGAGGCCCAACTCGGTATAGACGCACTGGCACACAGTTGGCCGAGGGGCCGGCTCAAGTATGCGTTTCCCCCAGTGAGCCTCATCGCACAAACCTTGTGCAAAGTCAGGGAGGACAAGGAACAGATTCTCTTGGTGGCCCCCTTCTGGCCCAACAGAACCTGGTTCTCGACCAGTTCTGGCATCAGCCCCCTCCCTGGTGCATCGAGGGAAGGGACCTCCTTTCTCAGGGAAGGGCACAATTTGGCACCCCTGATCTTTGAACCTTCCACCCATGGTCCCTGGACGTGACCCAGGAGGACTTCAGAGACCTTTCACCTTCAGTGGTAAACACACTTACAGGCAAGACTTCTACCAGACGGCTGTATGACCTAAGATGGCGCATCTTTTGTGAACTGGTGTTCTTCCCACGGGAAGGACCCACGGAGTTGTGGCATCAAATCAGTGTTATCCTTCCTTCAAGAAGGCCTGGACAGGCACCTGTCTGCCTCTAACACTACAGTCTGTCGCAGCTATATCAGCCAATCAAGGACTTGGTGGGGCAGATCGGTGGGGAAACCACTCTATCGATAATCAGGTTTCCTTAGAGGAGCCCGAGGCTGAACCCCTCTCCTCGGTCGCATCTCATCCCCTCTTGGGATCTTGCTGTGGTTCTCCAAGGTCTACAACAAGATCCATTCGAGCCCCTTCAGTCAGTCGAACTCAATGCTCTCTCCTTCAAGACGGCTCTTTTGACTGCGCTCACTTCCATCAAAAGAGTGGGAGACCTCCAAGCCCTCTCCGTGAACAGTTCGTGCCTGGAATTCGGACCAGCGGATTCTCACGCTGTCTTGAGACCCCGGCCTGGATATGTGCCCAAGGTCCCCACCACTCCTTCAGAGATCAGGTAGTGACCTTGCAAGCTCTCTCTTCCCAGGAAGATGACCCCAACCTGACCTTGTTATGCCCAGTCCGTGCCCTGCGCATCTACATGGAACGAACGCAGCCCTTCAGACGGTCGGAGCAGCTCTTTGTTTGTTACGGAGGACAGCAGAAGGGGAAAGCTGTCTCCAAACAGAGGATCTCCCATTGGCTGGTAAACGCGATCCGTATGGCCTACCTGGCCAGAGGCCTACCTGGCCAGAGGCCTACCCTGCCCTCTGGAGGTAAGAGCCCACTCAACCAGGGGCATCGCTGCCTCAGCAGCCCTGGCGAATGGGGCCTCATTAACAGACATCTGTAGAGCTGCGGGTTGGGCTACACCTAACACATTTGCCAGATTTTATAATTTGCGCACGGAACCAGTGTCAGCTAGAGTCTTTATTGCTAACTCTTGACTCAGCACACTGGTTGGTGTAGAGCTTGCATAAAGCGCTTCCCCTAATGGTGATTACGCTTCTGAGTTTCAGTAGGTTTCCTGATGTGAACCCTGGACACCATCTCCATCTTTGGCACTTCTGCACATGGCAGAGTTTAGCGGAGAAACTCGCTATGGAATCCCTTCACAAGGTATGAATACCCTTATTTTGACTGGATTGTGCCCCATATGTAGTGGCTCCTTATGCGGCCCCATATGTGTATTTCCACCTATAACTCTTGTGGTGCGGTGTTTTCCCCTGAGAACAGGATCTCTAGGATCTGAGTCTGGCTGTCTTCCCGGGTGTGAGACCCACCTCAGGTCCCATGTCTAACTATGTCACTCTAACCCCCCCTGTCGGGTAGGTCGTGAACTCCGTAATGTCTTTCCTTCGGGAGCAGGCATTTTTCCCAACGATCTCAAGACACTCAGCCGCCCTTGAGGGAGGCCCGGCTGCAGGACCCCGCTGTACAGGTCAGTCCTTGGACGTTGGATGGTCACAGAGGAGGTGAGCTGCACTTACATTAACACGTTGCCCTGTTACTTCTGCACTTGTCTCTCGTGACGCGGTCAGACATGTGGCGTGTTTTTACGGGGACCCCTAGTGTCGTACACTACTCGACACAACTCGGAGTGTACGACAGATAGGGAACGTCTCGGGTACGTATGGTAACCCTCGTTCCCTGATGGAGGGAACGGAGACGTTGTGTCTCCCATGCCACATCTCTGGTCCGCCTCTGAGTGAGCTGAGACGCTCGGCTCCTCAGAATCAGAACGAGGGAGCAGATGCACACGCTGCCCTATTATACCCGGATGTCCGGGGCGTGGCCAGCTGTGCAAATCTGCACACCCAATTTTCATTGGCCTTTCTCAAAACTGTCAGAGGTGTTTGGGCTCTCAAGAGCGACCCCTAGTGTCGTACACTACTCGACACAATGTCTCCGTTCCCTCCATCAGGGAACGAGGGTTACCATACGTAACCGAGACGTTTCATGAGCTGAGTTGCCTAAAATCAGGATTGGCGTTCCTAGAAGGCTCTAACTAAGCGTTTTATGAACTGAGGCTGTAACTAAATTTCATATGCAATAAACTCCTAACACATCAAGAATTGTCTTTCTGAATTGTAAATAACATTCCGTTCATGCATCTGAAACATTTTTAATGTGGGTCAACTTTTTTCATGAAACTTCATGAACTTTCGTTTTCTTACTGAGAAAAGACGTTTTAGAGCGTTTCCAAGCATGCCTTGGTTTCATGAGCTAGGATGCCTAAAATCACTATTGGCGTTCCTAGAAGGCTCTAGCTAAGCGTTTTATGAACTGAGGCTCTAACTTAATATGAAATGCATAAAACTTCTGACACATCTAGAAGTTTCTTTCTGGATTGTAAATAACATTTCTTTCATGCATGTGAAACATTTTTAATGTGGGTCAGCTTTTTTCATGAAACTGCATGAACTAGCGTTTTCTGACTGAGAAAAGATGTTTTAGAGCGTTTCCAAGCATGCCTTGGTTTCATGAGCTGAGTTGCCTAAAATCAGGATTGGCGTTCCTAGAAGGCTCTAACTAAGCGTTTTATGAACTAGGGCTGTAACTAAATTTCATATGCAATAAACTTCTGACACATCAAGAATTGTCTTTCTGCATTGTAAATAACATTTCTTTCATGCATCTGAGACATTTTTAATATGGGTCAGCTTTTTTCATGAAACTGCATGAACTAGCGCTTTCTGACTGAGAAAAGACGTTTTAGAGCGTTTCCAAGCATGTCTTGGTTTCATGAGCTGAGTTGCCTAAAATCAGGATTGGCGTTCCTAGAAGGCTCTAACTAAGCGTTTTATGAACTGAGTCTCTAACTAAATTTCATATGCAATAAACTTCTAACACATTAAGAATTGTCTTTCTGCATTGTAAATAACATTTCTTTCATGCATCTGAAACACTTTTAATATGGGTCAGCTTTTTTCATGAAACTGCATGAACTAGCGTTTTCTCACTGAGAAAAGACGTTTTAGAGCGTTTCCAAGCATGTCTTGGTTTCATGAGCTGAGTTGCCTAAAATCAGGATTGACGTTCCTAGAAGACTCTAACTAAGCGTTATATGAACTGAGGCTGTAACTACATTTCATATGCAATAAACTTCTAACACATCAAGAATTGTCTTTCTGCATTGTAAATAACATTCCGTTCATGCATCTGAAACATTTTTAATGTGGGTCAACTTTATTCATGAAACTTCATGAACTTTCGTTTTCTCACTGAGAAAAGACGTTTTAGAGCGTTTCCAAGCATGCCTTGCACTGTAAAAAATTTTACTATGATCTACTCAATTTTTTTGGTGAAACATTTTTACACTTAAAAATATTGAGTAAATTTTAAAGTTGTGAAATCATTGAAATATACATTAAGAGTCAAGTAAATGTAACTAAAAAAAATAAGTAGATTCAAATAATTAAATTAGCTAATCTCATAAATAAAATTGAGTAATTATAATTAAAATCCTTAATCAATGCAACAGTAATTCTAAATTAAATACATGAAAAAAATAAGTAGATTCAAGTAATTAGATTAATTGCCCTCATAAATAAAATTAAGTAAATTTAATTAAAATCCTTAAGAAATACAATAGTAATTTAATAGTAAATCAAAAACACAAAAATGTAGATTTAATGTACATGCTGTATATACAAATGTCCTATATTTACTTTTAACTTATATTGTTAACAATATTTACTATTTACTCCATGAGTACTTTACAATAAATATTATAAAACCAAATGATAAACAAAACACATTATTTTAATTAAACATTTATTTGTCAAATTTGACCATAACTCCACACTTTGCAAATGACAACTTGTTGAATAAATTCTAGCCACCAAACTGTGGATCCTACAAAATTCATTTAAAAAATACAATTTAAAATTTCATACATTAACTTTTACTTTTAATTAGACAAGTGCAAAAACTCATTTACTCTTACTGAACCTGGCATACTTTGCAAATTACATGCTGAATACATTGAAATGTTAGCCACTGAACTGTGGATTGCATGCAAAAATGCATTCAAAAATGCATACTTACAAAATCATTAAAAATGACTTTTTAGACATTTGTAGACATTAATAAACCATTACTTGCCCAATTACACCAGTGAAAAAAAGGATGTCATTAACTCTAGTTCAATCTGGAATACTTCGCAAATAACAACGCTGAATAAATTCAAATTTTAGCCACTGAACTGTGGATATACAGAATTACATCCAAAATTCTTTAAAAATGACTTATTTTAAAAATTTCAGACATTAATAAACCATTTCTTGCCCAATTATACCAGTGAAAAAAAATGTCATTAACTCTAGTTCAACCTAGCATACTTTGCAAATAACAATGTTGAATAAACTGAAATCTTACCCACTGAACTCCATTTGTAGAAACTTACGAACAAATTTTATCAAAAATGATTTGGCCTGACAAAAAATTAAATGGCCTGAGGCTGCGTACAACCTAACATTAGATAACACCCATCCAAAATGCATTTTAACAAACATACAGCACATGGACAATGGACAAAATGATCAATCATGATTAATCGCATCCAAAATAAAAGTTTGTTTACATAATGTGTATTAAGTATATTATGTATATATAAAGACACACACATACAGCATATATTTTAAAATACTTACATGTATATATTTATATTAATATAAATTATATCATATATAAATTTATTTAATATATAAACGTAACATTTCTCTTAAATATATACATGCATGTGTGTATTTATATATACCTAATACATACAGTACACAAACTTAAATTACGTACAAAAACCTTTATTTTGGATGAGATTAATTGACAGCACTAACAGTAATCTATGCAGTCAGGTAATTTTTTAGTCTCTGAACCTTTGTTGAAAGTTTCAGTGGATCAAGCTCCAGGAAAAGTTTCTGGAAGACCTCCAAAGTGTATTTCATGTTCTTGGGGTATCGCAGGTCCAAGGCGTATGTCATTCCCACAAGATAGCAGCAGGCTCTGCCAAGATCATCGAGTTTGTTGAGGACAGTGATGCCCTCTATCACAATGCCTACATCAGTGACTGACCCATCTTTCTGCAGCAGATAAATCTTCAGCACTTCCTGTGATAATTCCTCTTGAACACTACTTGGATCAGCAACATCCTAAAGACACAAATATAAAGAATAACAAGTTAGAGCTAATATTCAGCCTGTATGTTACAATACAAGAACAGTGATAATATGGCTCTTATCACCTGGAGAAGCAGACCATCCTCAAGGTGCCACAAATCATGAATAAAAAGTTAAATCTTAAACATTGTTTACCCCCCTAAGCTTGTTATAAACATAAGTTCCATCAGAATGTTCATGTGGGAGACGTTGCAACAATTTACAGCAATATTCTTAAAGAACAGTGGAAACTATTATCCATGATTCTGCAAAGACACTTTTAATCAGAGTATCACGCAAGATTTTGAATGACACCAACTATGGATGGACTTACGACACCACCAAATATTGTCTATAATTTTAAATAATTATGATCACAAGCTTTGTTGTTTTTAAAGATGTAGGTGCCATTCAATATATAGGTGATGTTTTTCTTCTAAAACTGTGCTCCTTAGTGAAGCTGAGCTGATGCTTCATGCTTTCAGTGTGGAACTAGGCAAAGCAAGACAGACATTCTTCTCAAACCTTATAGTAACTTAACCCTTTCACTGGTGAGTTTAAAATATTCTTGCTGTCAGAGTGAGTTTTTTTAGGCGACCATTACTTTAGAACATTTCCCCTTATTGTTTTCATGGTGATGCATCGTGATTGTCATGTGATACACCACAGCCACAATGGTGCTGTATGACAGATGTATCCACCTGTTTCCAAGGGGCGCTACTGTAAAAAAGAACCTGGGTACAACTTCCGTAGCAGCAGTATATACGGCAGTAGCAGTATATCAATGGTATTTTGTGCGCTAAATAGCGAGAGGCTAAGTGTTTTTTGGATCATTGTTTACTTTGTAAAGTTGCAAACCTTTATGAGAGATGTCATTACAGTGCTCAGGGACAACATGTGCTGTTCGATGCTGTGCTCCCACATCGTTTGTATCACTAAATTTTAAATGACTGTTAACTAGTAATGTGACATTTGAAGCAAGACATCAGAGCTTGTGTTATGGGCTGTGCCAGATGAAGCCTCGATTCAAGGCTTGTGTTGTTAATGCAGAAATCACAAAACCAGTGACAAACAAAGCCTCACTTTCTTTCCAGTCCCATGTGCGATTCACTTTGTGTCACTCAGCTACGTGAGTGAAAATGGCTAAATGCTACAAGTGGATGAAACGAAAGCGTGGAACAATTAGAGCTTCCACTACAAAGATTTTAACTCGTATACAAGGGGAGATCAACAAGGATGACACTGATTGTGAGAAATTACGTGAACTGTTGTCATTGTTGAGTACAAGAGAGGAAAGCTTATCAGAACTGGACAAGGGAATAGAGGAGAAAATGCCAACGGATGAACTCGAGGATGAGCTTGAAAGCGTGCAGGAATATCAACACTGTATTGTTTTATGGAGAAAAATCATGTGACATCACAGCATTTTATTTGATAGGACAGCATTTAGACAGGCAGTGAAGTGGGACTCGGAAAACAGACACTCAAAGAACAACAACGCTACTGTACATGTCGACGCACTGCCCATGAGACTATCAGCTCTGCGCATCTATTATTGAAGTTAACGGAGAAGAGAATGTCAGTTCACAATAATAAAATAAGTCTAATCTACTGCCACCTTCTCCATTCTTTTCTTTTTGTTCTTGTTATGGAAACTAAAGGTTCCGCTACTCGCTTGTCACTGGTCACCTATCAAAAAGGCACTTGACATAGGGTGTTTTTTCAGAAAAGTTTAACTTTTTATCAGCTTGAAAAGACGCTCCGAGCTGCATAGAAAGAAGCCGGAGGTAGCATAAAAAACACTCAGGTCTTATTTGAAAACATGGTTTACTCCATAGGATTATAATGTAAAACACATGCTGGTAGCTTCAAAAAAGATGCCAAGTGTGAACATAGCTCTAAGGGAGTTACATGTCTGCTCTGCAGTCATCGCCATCATGAATCTGTGTGTGAACAAAGTTCAGAAATCCAGAAATTTCTAGCATGAAAACAGACACTGTGGTTTTATTTGTATTAAGTACAGTAAATATTAAATCAACACAACAAAAAAGGCTAATCTTACTTAGTTGTTTCTTGTCAAAATACCTAAAAATTCTGCATGCAAAGATGCATTTACTAGAGCAAAATGACATGATATTTAGTCTTGTTTTAAGCAAAATGCACTTAAAGGAGAAGTCCACTTCCAATACAACAATTTACAGATAATGTACTCACCCTCTTGTCATCCAAGATGTTCATGTCTTTCTTTAAAGAAATTATGTTTTTGAGGAAAACATTTCAGGATTTCTTCATATAATGATATGGTGCCCTGAGTTTGAACTTCCAAAATGCAGTTTAAATGCGGCTTCAAACGATCCCAAATACGGTTGTAAACGATCCCAGTCGAGGAAGAAGGGTCTTATCTAGCGAAACGATCGGTTATTTTCATTAAAAAAATACTTTTTAAATACTTTTTAGTCTCAAACGCTCGTCTTGTCTTACTCTTCCTGAACTCCGTGTATTCTGACTCAAGACAGTTAGTGTATGTCGAAAAACTCAACTTCAACTTCAACTTCCCTCAACTTCAAAAATCATTTTAAAATCATCCTAGATCGCTGCAGAAGTACCGACACAGTCTTTGCAAAGTGAACATGCAAAGAAGATCAAACACCCTTAACAAAAAAAGTAAAACAGCGATATAGGACGATTTTGAAGATCAATTTTGAAGAGACGATTTCGACATACCCTAACTGTCATGAACCAGAACAAAAACAGAGTTCAGGCAGAGTAAGACAAGATAAGCATTTGACATTAAAAATTATATAAATTGCATTATTTTTATGAAAATAACTGATCGTTTCACTGGATAAGAACCTTCTTCCTCGGCTGGGATCATTACAACCAGATTTGGGATCGTTTGAAGCCGCATTTAAACTACATTTTGGAAGTTCAAACTCGGGGCACAATAGAAGTCCATGGAGAAAAATGCTGAAATGTTTTCCTCAAAAAACAATTTCTTTACGACTGAAGAAAGAAAGACATGAACATCTTGGATGACAAGGGGGTGAGTACAATTTATGTACATTTTTGTTTTGGCAGTGGACTTCTTTAATTTAGTTAAGTAAAATTATCTGCCAATACTTTTTTTTTCAATTAGTTTTAAGAATATTTTACTTACCCCACTAGTAGATACAGTAATTTTACTTGTTTTAAGAAAAATACACTTATAATTCAGTTATTTTCGCTTGGAAACCAGAATAAGTATCTTACTTCATTTTGTTTATCTAGTAAATGCAAAATAGTAAAATACAAGACAAGCCTTTTTTTGCAGTAAAGTGAACCAAACACAGTGTTGCTGCAGACAGCGAAAACATGGACTGAGGGTCCAGGAGGGACAAAGATTGTAGTGTTTGATAGATGGAGCTAGTCAACACAGTTTTGTTTATGAAAAGCTGTTTGCAGCTGCCAGTACTGAGACAAGAAATATTGAACCTCCACATCTTCTGAAAGAAACGAGAATACTATAAACACAAACAGTCTTTCCGACCATATTATAATCATTATTTCTGTGTTACAGACATTTAAATAACAGAAGTACTGGGATAAAAGTTTACAGTTTGGGTATAAACATTTATTGTCTATAGTAGCGATCAAAACGAAAGTATCTTTACACTTGCATGTATTGTAACGTTTATCCTCTTCCGCCAGGAGGTGGCGACAACTGCCTGTTTAAAAAATGTATGTCATTGAATCATTCATTCAGGAGATTTCAACAGTCAAACAAGTAAAATGTGAGACACTGACTCCTTCACTGAATGTTTTATTACGTTTGTTTAAATAAATATATATATTTAAAAGACTTGAGCAATGAACAGTTTGTCAGAACCACTAGTAAATTATGTTATTTTGTTTAGTTTTCTAATCTTTTTTCTCAAGAACTGTGAGAGAATCTTGGTCTCCAATTTATTAAAAACAACTGGGATTCTCAATTTATCCAGAATCGTGAAGCTCTTGCTTAAATGTTGTTTATTACTGCATATAATTCATTAAAACAGAAGTTTAATTACATAAAGTTAAAAATGCACCTACATTTTTTTACATTTTGTCTTTTTCAGTTGAATAAAAGACTGTTTTCCCTATACATTTCATCATTGAGGATTTCTTAACCCTCTGGGGTCGAAAAAGCGCCGGCGCGATTTGTGGCAGTTTTTCTGATAACGCCAAAAAGAACTTCAATTTCTCCGTCATTTTTGATCGTACAGATAAGAGCAATACATCAATCGAATCTGTAAGGAATTCACTTTTATTTGAGTACATTTATAATAATTCATTGTTCATCTGGGCTACTTGCATCTTGTTACTGGATGAAGATGCTGTGAGGAGTAAGATTTATACAGTATTTCCCTCAGAGGAAGACGCACGGCGAGATCCACCGAAAGAGTAAGTCTTTCTTTTATTAGCCTACTTACGTTAGTTCTTGTGTTACTGTGACATATAACTTGTACACATTATAGTAGACTTATTATTATATACTTTTTCCAAACTATAATTCCTGACTACATGTGCAATCAAGTGAAACGTTATGAAGTATGTTGCATTTCATCGCATCGAAATGTTTCATGACACCAGGATGTTTTTAATGTTCTATAAAATAACAATGACGCGATATAAAAGTAATAGTGTTTACACTGTAACACTGAATGATAAAGTCTAAGATTGTTTAGACAAAACTACTGTCATATACTCTGTTCACAAGTAGATGTTTATTACGTGCTTAACAATAAATTAGTTTCCCAGACATAAAATGGTTTTGTATTGTATAATACATACAAAGCATGCTTGTGTTTATGACTATAAAATCATATTTATTTATTATAAAAAAGTATATAAAAGTAACATTAGTGTATTATTAATACTCTGTTCGTGAATAGATGTTTGACGTGCTAAATTACAGATGTTTTTTTTTTTCTAGCGATCTGATACCTGCACCACAGATGAATGCTGCATGAATGCGAGGTCTCAAGTGGGATGAAGAACTACCCTAAGAATTAGCCCACAAGTAGAGGCAGTGGTGTGAGGAGTTGCCACAGATACACCTTGTGGCCAAACCTAGATGGTATCACATCTTAACAAATCAGCAAGTTGAGACAGTCAGACTCAATGCGCAGTTGGATATCTGTTAGGTAAGAGTTAGACTACAAAAATGATTTCAACTCTGGTAGCCTCAAAGTCCAGAATTGCGCTACTAAAGAAAATGATGCTTCCTCGACTGGAGCTAATGGGAGCTTTGATAGGAGCCAGGCTAGATCATAATCTGTCAAAGGCTCTTAAGAAAACCATCTCCATATGTGGACAGACAATGATAGTCTTGAACTGGATCTGTAGTTCAGTGAAGAAATGGAAGCCCTTTATGGCAAATCGATTGACTGACTCACTAAACCGGAATCATGGTCACACTTTAATGGCTAAAATAATCCAGCAGACCTGCCATGCCAACAAGAGGAAAAAAAAACTTGTGCCTTAAGACAATCTTAGGAAAAGCCTGGTAAAATTTTGACGAGTTAACCACCATCTTAACTCGAAGTAGAGGCTGTGTTAAACTCAAGGCCCCTCACTTACGTTTACAACGAACTGAGGGAACCTTAGCCATTGACTCCAACTGCTCAGAGTAGAGACCTTGACAAAAGAGATGGAAATACAATCAGAGGCTGTTGAACAAATTTTCTGAATTGTTGGCGCAAGAAAAACCTGATGAATTTAAGGTCCGGTCACCAATGTGTAAACTTCACAGCAGAGGCATTGAAGGTAAGATGGACAAGATGCCATGACAGACGTGAAAGACAGGAAGGACTGAGGATGTTTTTACTGGGGAAAGATGGATTATTACGTGCATGTTCTATTGAGAAGACCAGTTACTGTATCCTTTAGAAATCAATGATAGAAAGAGATTCTGAGAAGAGAAAGAACCATGCAGCTGATTAATTCAGGCAATTCCAGAGACAGTCAAAGCTATCAGAAACCAGTTAAGAGACAAGATGCATCATTTGAAATATAGCACAGAAAGCACAATATGCCATCAGCTGCAGTACTGCAAACCACCAGTCAAAAAATACAGAACTGCCTTTTCAGCACACAAACCAGAGCTGTGTCCAGAAACTGATATTGCTGCATGCAAAGACAAACTGATGAAGATGGGATGATGCTTTGTGTGCCTTGGGCCAAAGCATATTGCAAGGACAATGTGGTTTCTTCCTTTACTTCATATTCAGTAAAGATACAGCCCGCTAAACAGAACAACACTGTGCTGCTGCAGACCGCAAGAGCTTGTGCAGAAGGACCTGGCGGTTGGAGGAGCATTAGCTGCTTACTGGACAGAGGCAGCCAGTGAAGCTTCATCAGTGAGAACACAGTAAGAGATTTAAAGTTCAATCAAGCAAGAAACAGTCACTCTTCATACTTTTGGCTCTGCAGCACCAGTAACAGTGAAGCACAACACAGTGAAATGAACTCTCCAGAACATCTGGAAGAAGAGGCTGAAAATTTAAATAGAAGCACTCAAGACACAAGTGTGCACCACTGTGATGAAGATTCCAGGTGAGCACATCCAAGCAGAGCTGAAACAAAAAGGCTTGCAGATAGCAGATTGCACAGACGACAGCACTCAGAGTTGTCGATGCTGATTGGTGCAGACTATTATTGGCGTATAGTGTCAGGCCGAGTAGAAAGAATTAAAGATGCACTTGTAGCCATTGAAAGCATCTTTGGATGGTCAGTGCAAGGCCAAGTCAAAATGTCTTGTGCTGCTGATGCAGCCTGCATGCAAATACAAGTTACTGAAGATGCACTGGTTTCACAGTGCCTGAAAGCATTCTAGGAAAAAGAGTCTCTCTGTATCACCATGAGGCAGTCAGACAGTTTTGAGGAAGAGGAGGCTCTTCACAAGTTTGAAAAGACAACTCAATACAAAGATGGACAATACGAAGTTGAGCTGCCATGGCGACCTGACAAGCCAAATTTCCAGATAACTACAGAATTACAAGTTCTCCGTGAAGACAAGGTACGAACAAAACTCAGAGTAGTGTTTGATGCCTCATCACATGACAGAGGCTCTCCATCACTTAATGACTGTCTACTTACTGGTTCTAACCTGAATCCAGATCTGCTCAGTGTATTGATAAAATTCAGACTGCATGCTATTGCATTTACTGCAAATATCAAAAGGGCTTTCTTGCAGATCTCTCTTGCTGAGAAGGACAGAGGTGCTGTGTGATTACTCTGGCTCACTGCACCGTTCAATTCAATAAAGACAGAGATGAGAAGCTGCATGCGCTACGGATGATGAGGGTGGCGTTCGAAGTCTCCCCCAGCCCATTTCTGCTCACAGCTACAGTAAGAAAGCATTTGAAGAAATATGAAACACAACTTCCTGAGGTATTGAAGATAATAAAGGAATCACTTTATGTCGATGACTTCATCTTAAGTGCAAGTGATGTTGAGAATGCCTTCTCCATAACTGCTAATGCCAAACAAATCATGTCCACAGCTGGCATGGACCTTTGCAAATGGACAACGTACTGTCCAGAGTTGAAGGAGAAATGGAAAACAATGATGAATGAGCTTGCACCAGAGACACCAGGAGCTGTACTGAAGGTACTAGGCTTGGTGTGAAGGACTGAAACGGATGATTTCGCCTTTAATCTGACTGCACTGCTGGATGCTGTTGCAAAAAGAGAGAACACCAAAAGAAGTGTTCTGAAACTATCTGCTCACATATTCGACCCAATAGGCTTTCTAATCCCTTTCACTGTCCATGTGAAATGCCTTTTTCAAGAGATAAGGATACAAGGCCTTGGCTGGAATGAGGAGCCACCTACAGATCTTGCACAAGAATGGCACACGTGGTGTTCAGAACTTCCACAGATCCACCACAGAGTCATCCCCCACTGATATGGAGTAAAATCTGAGCATGAGCACAATGCACAACAACTTCACATGTTCTGTGGCGCCAGTGAGAAAGCTTATAGTACAGTGGCATACCTGAGGCGGATGATGGAACAAAGACTACATGCCATGCCACTTCAAAGTCTAGGGTAGCCCCGCCAAAGAAGATGTTCCTGCCGCATCTTGAGTTGGCCTGAGGAGACTGATGAAGATCAGACTGATAAAGATGTGAGTAATGAGCTAAAACAAGTTCAGCAGATCACTGTACAACTCAGCAGCAGCAGTGACCAAAGTGGAACAGAACCTGTGCTAGATTTACTAAAGTACAGCAAACTGAAGAAGGTATTGCGGGTCACTGCTTGGATTAAGAGATTTGCAACACACAACGCAAGTTCAAGCTCCAAGAGACGAGATGAACTGGCTGCTGAAGAAATGTTTGACGCTAAGAAGTACTGGACCAAAGTGACACAAGTTTGCAGCCTTAGTCATGAAATTAGTTTGCTCAAAGCTGGTAAAACCCTGAACTAAGACTCAAAAATCTAAGATCTGAAACCTTGATGCTGCCAAATTCCTCCGTGTCGGAGGCCTACTACATGCAGTCGGACTGTAATTACAGAGAAAAACATCCATGGATTCTACCTAAAAAAAGGCAGATATTGTGAGCTGCTAGTTCAGTACAACCATGAAGTTACCATGCAATCTGGTCCCAGAGACACTCACATTGACATTTTTTCATGTGATCCATCCCCCATTTTGAACTAAACAGCCAGAGTGAAAGCCTCCTGAATACCATTTACTGTACCAACCTCAAAGTCCTTGATCAAGGCACGTGCATCTTCTCCCAGATGGTCAATGAGACAACGGATGACAACTTCTCGTGTTTGCTCAATGGGGATTCCACTCTGTAAAACAGAATTTCTTACAGCAATAATCATCACATTACACATTAAAGCAATGTAATGTCTAAATTGTTTTAACTTAAATAAAAGTTTAATTGGCTAATTGTTAACCTTTTAGGTTAAAAAGGTTAATAAAAGGCTAATTATGATTAAAATGCAGTGGTTTATTATTAAGTATGTTTAGTTGTTGTAGTAGCAACACCTGCAAACACAGTTTCATGGCCAGGAAAAAATATTTATGGCTTGTTAAATTTACTCAAGTCACCAGCCATTGGCAGAAGGACTGAGGTCCACTAACCACAGTCTCACAAAACACTGGACACTTCTGCATCTCTAATTTGACTTAGATCTCATTTTAAAAATTAAAAAAAAAAAGTGGAGAAAATCTTATCATGAAATTAGTATCATGAATCACAAACCTAAACGCATCATGAGTTAAGTGAATTGTTACATCCCTAAAAATAACATCACACCTGAAGTAGAACACTCATTTGTGCCTGATGTCGCTCTCCTGCAGCACCCTTCTTTGCTTGGAATAAGGACAGCAGTTTGGGGGAATAAAAGTCCAACTTCGACATGAATTTTGGCTCAAGGTTCACCGTAGTGATCCTCTGAAACTCTGCACTGACCTGGACAAGAAAATAAAAATCTATTGTCATTTAAATCCAGCAAAACACATGAACCTAATACAACCGAACATGCAAATGTTTAATTACTGCTACATTCAATTGATTTACTCACTTGCGAGGCATCAAACAAGGCAGGCCATCTCTCCTTTATGTCCTTGATGCTCATCTGTAGGGTGATGACATCATGTCTTCTATGTGCAAAAGTTTTGCACATCAGTTCCTTGATGGCTGTGCTGTCCTTCTTCTTTGATTCAGAAATTAGTTGTTTTCGATCCAGTTCTTGCTGTTCCTTTGTGTCTCCTGTGGTATAGCGTGGGAGGAACACCACTTCTCCTTTCCGTGCTTTCTTTATATTCTTTGCAGGTGTCCGGTCATTAGGGCACTTGTTCTTAAGTGAGTTGCAGGCAACCTCAGGAAATCCAAGACTTCTGAGCTTCGACCTGTAATTTCCCATCTTGTACTTCAGACTATACATCCACCCAGTCCAGCCATTACGACTGCCTGATTCTCTTAGACACGGATGGGCTTTGACTAAAGCCCCTGCCACCTCACTGATCTGAAGGCCTGTCGGGTAGGGTGTGAAGCTGTACATGTAGTCTGCCAATTTTTCCATTATTTCAGCTCTGACACGAACATTGTTCAGGACAGTACCATCTCTGACAAATTCTTCATTGGCCTTCCTCAGTATTGCTTCCACTGCCACAGAGAAATGTGGAATGATAACTTGATCTGGCCATGATGCCCTGTTAGGGCTTTCCAAAGGGGACAGTATAACACCACCTTGTGAAGACTGTGAAGATGTCTCATTCGTCTGGTAATATGCCCTTGTGTCAACAGCACAGCTTGAATTGTCATTTGAATTACTTGCATCTGTCTGGTTTTCAGTCAGAGGAGTCAATGTAAGTACTATTAATGGACTGATGACAACTTTAATTGTCCCTTTGTTTTTAATCTGTTGGGTAGAATGGAGTGTGAAGTAATCACCAAAGTCCTCATCCAAGTAATGCAGGGTAAAATCCTCAATGAGTCCAAATGTCTCCTTCACAGTTTCATGTAACAGCTCAACAGTGCTGGGAATTCCTGAGGACAAGGTGAGCTTCTCAATCCGTTGTTCTAAAATAACTTTCAAGGCAATCGTATCCATCTGGACAAAAACAAAACAAAACAAAAACAAAAAACAGCCTAAATGAAGGCAGTCTTTTTACCTAAAACTGACAAACAATGTGACGTTTTAATGTCACCATGCGATTGCCTCCCACAAAATATGCTGTCAAGGGATGGGTGTCACTAAGTTCACTGTGCTGTAGCAGGGTCAATTTTCCAGAGTACTCCAGTAAAAATGCCCTAAAATGTTCATTATACCAGCTGTTAAGCAACTTCACAATGAAACTGAGACTGCTGTCTGTAATAACAACCTGTGAAATTTCAACAAAATCTGGTAGACCACAAGTTGATCCATATGGCAAAACCATCCCAGCAGCATATTTAGTTCCATGGTGCATCACCACATTTGTCAACTTCACAGTGGTTTGTGTTGGATGAGCTTTCTTGAAAGACTGCTGTATGTCCATATCAAGCAGTTCTATTGGAAGTGATGTTATTTTAGTGACACATGTTGCAGGTTTTAAAGCATTTCCTTGTGAATTGTATGCCATCATCATTTGGTGCTTTGAGGCAAGTGACAACAACACATTTCTGAAGCTGTTTGTGTATCTAACAACTCGCTTAAAGAAATTGTGTTTAGCTTCAAAGCGCATAGTCCAGAAGCTAACCAAAGGACCAAACCCTCTTATCAGTTCCGGATAATGTTCCAAATAGTGATGCTTTGGAAGTAATTTTTGCTCAGGGAAAACTTCCAAAAGCCTGTGGCGATGTTCTGATATCAGGGTGTCCAGGTAGCAAATAGTCTCTTCCGTATGAGTAGGAGCTACTACAAGATCAGTAATATCTTTCAAAGTCATTAAAACTTGCCATGCCGGTTCAGTTGACGGTATCTTTGCACCGATAATAAATGACAACAGTCTTAATAACGTCCAGTTCTCATGCGCGTTGCCACTTATACTTTTACGCGAGACCAAATTTGCTGAGATAGGCTGAGGGCAATTCGTTTTGTCCGTCCATTTGTATGGAAATTTAATTATTAACTTGTTGAGTTCTGCCAAGGTAAAATACTGTTTCCGGATGAAGAAATTAATGCATAGTGCCAGTTCGAATGGAATTATGCCTTCAAAAAGGTCGTGAAGAACGTCTGGCGGGTAACTGGTAACAAAATGAAAATAACTCAACTTTTCAGTTATGGGACAACATTTTTTCACACCAAAACAATGTGTCAGTGCTGGGTTTTCCTTTACAGACTGGACATGCAAATCATAGTTCTCTTTTGTTCTTGGTGGAAAAGTTCCTGAGTGCACTTCTTTTTGCTGATAGTCAGAATGGTCCCCGATACAAAACCTACATATATAATGTCCAGAGAAGTTTTCTACAAGTCCACTTAAAGAATGTGCACCAAGATTGTCCGCTGAAACACAAAAAACAGTGCCTCTGATATTAGCACTAACCAGAGGAACAAAAATGCCCTCCTTCTCTAACGTTGAGAGATCTTTCAAAAGAGGCTCAAGAATACATTCATAGCCAAATTTTTTTACATCATTTGCTTTACAAAGGAGAGCCAAATGAATTGATGTTAGTTGTGATCTCAATTCAGATGGTACATTGGCAAGAACCCAGTAAACGGCTGTGACTTTGTGTTTTTTGCGCGCAGTTCCAAGAGGATTGCAGATTTCAAAATCATCTATGTAGAGAATAAGTGAAATGCTGTACTCTTCTTTAGCATGTAATGCATTTAGCTTGAAATATGTACCATCGTGAAAGGATGTCAACTGTGAATCATTTGAATGTTTAGATAATACACTGTTCAGAATGTCTTCATTATTTAACAGCTGTTGTAAAGTTTGAAGGACAGGCACATACTGAAAACTGCAATTCTCCTCTGGATCTAAAATGTACTCTACTGGCTCAATTACACTAAAGTTTTCTTTAAAATACTTATCCCTCTTAAATTTTGAACTAAAGGGCCCGTTAGGACAAAATGCTACATTCAAAGGATTAGAGTAACACAGTTTGTCTACCAATTCACTGACAAGATCTTGTTCAACAGCACAGTTATTCTTTGCAAAAAAATCACTAACTAACGTCGAAATATACTGAGAAGACGATGTGCAGATAAACTGAAGTTGTTCCACTAAGTCATCAATGCATTTTCCAGAGACATTATAGATGCTTTCAAGTTTTAACAATATAGAACCAATATTTCTCACAATTTCACTTGAAGTGTCACTTTCACAACCCAACTCGTCAGAGGTATCTACGTACACACAATTATCTGATTCTATTACTGGAGAGTCAATTTCATCTTCAGTAACAACTGGATTGTTTGCATTTATACCAGTCTTGAAATCCTTCCAAGAACAGGATTTGTGATTTCTATTTTTGTGTGTGGCGTAAGTCCCATATATATTTGTCTTGAAGTCACATCCTTTAAAAACACATTCAATAGTTTCATGTCTTTTCAGGTGGGAATTGAGGTGTTGAAAATAGTCTTTTGTATTAGAATAAAATGAGTCACAAATTAAACATCTGAAAGATTGCACAACTTCACTTTCTTCAGTGTTTTGTGAATTGTGAGATCTATACAAGTGTGTACGCAGAGCACCCCATGTCTTATAGGAGCATGGACAGTTTAAATAAATGCAGGGTACTAAATATCCACGACCAAAAGTACCATGATTCAGCCGATAATGCTTGAGAAGTGCACCTTTAGATGAAGCCACGAAAGTGCAGATCTTACATCTCCATTCCATAAACCGCCAACTAAAAAAGGAACGAAAAAACTGTTACCATAGGAAGCTAAAAGGCTAATTTAAAGGGTTACTTCACCCAAAAATAAAAATTCTGTCATTAATTACTTACACTCATGTTGTTCCAAACCTGTAAGACCTTTGCTCATCTTTAGAACACCAGTTAAAACATTTTTGATGAAATCTGAGAGCTCTCTGACCCTGCATAGACAGCAACGCAACTGAAATGTTCCCAGGTCCAGAAATGTGTCAAAGACATCAATGAAATAGCTCATGTAACATCAGTGGTTCAACAGTAAAGTTACAAAGCTATGAGAATACTTTTTGTGCACAAAAAAAAGATTTAACATTTGTTGTCCTTAACTAGTCTGTAGCAGCGTGCCAACCATTGTGGAGAGTATCACGACACACGCAGGTGCTTCCGGTCCATCTAAACAATGCATGTACGTGGTGCTGCAGTTTACATACACCCACATGCATCAGCATGCGCATGCATTGTTTACATCAACCAGAAGCATGTGCATGCATCGTGATACTCTCCACAATGGTCGTACACCGCTGCTGACTGGATGAGGAGAACTGTTGAATTAATACATTATTTCTGTTTTCATTGCACACAAATAGCATTCTCGTAACATTACTGTTGAACCACTGACGTCCAGACCTGGGAACATTTCAGTTGCGCTGCTGTCTATGCAGGGTCAGAGAGCTTTCAGATTTTATCAAAAATATCTTAATTTGTGTTCCGAAGATGAATGAAGGCCTTACTGGTTTGGAACAACATGAGGGTGAGCAATTAATGACAGAATTGTTTTAATTTTTGGCTGAACTATCCCTTTAAAGAGGAAGTCCACTTCCAAAAACAACGGTTTACATACAATGTTCTCACCCACTTGTCATCCAAGATGTTCATGTCTTTCTTTCCTCAGTCGTAAGGAAGTCATGTTTTTTGAGGAAAACATTTCAGCATTTTTCTCCATATAATGGACTGATATGGTGCCCCGAGTTTGAACCTCCAAAATGAAGTTTAAATGCGGCTTCAAACGAACCCAAATGTTGTGAACAATCCCAGCCGAGGAAGAAGTGTCTTATCTAGCAAAACAGTCTGTTATTATCATAAAAATAATACAATTTATATACGTTTTAATGTCAAACGCTTGTCTTGTCTTACTCTGCCTGAACTCTGCTTTTTTTCCAGTTCATGACAGTTAGTGTATGTCGAAAAACTCCCATCTCATGTTCTCCCTCAATTTTAAAATCACCCTATATCACTGTTTTACCTTTTTTGTTAAGGGTGTTTGATCTTCTTTGCATGTTCACTTTGCAAAGACTAGGTCGGTACTTCTGCAGTGATGTAGGATGACTCTGAAATGATTTTTGAAGTTGAGGTAAAAAATACGATGGAAGCTTTTCAACATACCCTAACTGTCTTGAGTCAGAATACACAGAGTTCAGGGAGAGCAAGACAACAGGAGCGTTTGACATTAAAAAGTATTTAAATTGTATTTTTTTAAATGAAAATAACCGACTGTTTTTCCTCGGCTGGGATCATTTACAACCGCATTTGGGATCATTTGAAGCTGCATTTAAACTGCATTATGGAAGTTCAAACTTGGGGCACCATATCAGGCACCATATCAGAAAGACATGAACATCTTAAATGACAAGGGGGTGAGTACATTATATGTGAATTTTTATTCTTGAAGTGCATTTCTCCTTTAAGGCTACTAATAAACCCTTGTCACATTTCTGGGGTTCTCAAAAGCAATAGCTGTTAATACTGGGTAACTATAACTTCCCATTAGCTCTCAAAAAAAGAACAATTTTAGATTTAAAGCCAAAAGAGAAAGAGCTCAAATTTGCTGTCCGTCCCTCTGAGGTTGCATTAGAAATGTTGTATTAGGTTTTACAGGGCTCTACAGTGCGACCAGTCACTACTGAAAACTACTGCGTGTGACTATGAAAAAATATTATACTACGAATGAAAAAATGAACACTTAAAGTGCATGTAAATGGTAAACTTTTGTGACAACGCTTTAGTGGCCCAATCAGGCAAGTGACAAATCCATCAACTGCAGCGTCTTTTACGCTGGCCCCAGGCCATCAGGCAATCCTGATTGTCGAGCCCTGGAATATAGGATAACAAGTAGCGGGTCAGTACAGTACAGTACGATACATTTCGGGACTGAACACGTTAATCCAGCTTGCATTTCCACCACCAACAGTACCCTTATAGGCATGGTGTATGCCGTAACGTAGCGAGCAACGATAAAGCTCAACAATAAGCACAACTCAGCCTCTTTTTGTTAAATGTCAGTTAATGAACAATAATAGCCATTATAAAAGTATAAGTACAAAACATAAAATGTTTATATAAGAACGACATGACAAGGAACAAATAATCGATTCATGAGACAAAGGATTGCCTGTTAGAAAAACCCAAAACGAATTGTACCTCATGTTTAATCACTACAAAGACATCAGAGCCAGTGGCAAATGTCAGACGGACTATCCGAGATAAGGCTGCTCTTGGCGGATACATGAGCACTGAGCACCCAGTGATTGCCTGGAGCTCGCGTCTCCAAAATCGGCATAGCAAATTTTCAAATAGGCACGGTCTTTACAAAAAAAAAGCAGATCTGAGTTTTAACTACATTCTCACTTAATAAAACTCTTAAAACTACATTTCCTGACACAATAACAGTAATATTTTGAAAATTATGTAGGCTTTTGGACAATGACGTTTCATAAGTTCACACAAACAGACACAAACGCATATTGAGAAATGGCTATTGTCTCTGTGAAAATATAAAATTGGAAAATACACTTTTATATTTTTTCATGTTTGCGGACTCTGATTTAAAGCCCAGCATGCATGAACAACATGGATGAACGAGTGAAGGAGGCGCTTTAGCCCCTTGTACCATACACAAGTAATGATTCTAGTCAACTAATCAACATTCTGCAGTGTACTAAAAAAGTGGTACGGTACGGTTCACTATTTTGGTACCATTCACAACTTTTGACAGTGGAAACAGACATAATTGCGTACCGTACTGTACTGAACCGTACTCCTCTGTGAAAATGAGCCATTAAGGTATGAAGCCAATCGCAACGCACTGGGTAGCTGGCTAATCAGAGCACACCATGCTTTTCAGAACGATGAGCTTTCTAAAAATTGATGCGTTTCAGAAAGGCAGGGCAGAGAGGAGCAACAATTAATGTAAAGTATGTGGAAAATATATATATTTTTTTTAACCTAAAATCACGTAAACACATTGTATTACACCAAATACACAAAATAATGTTCTTTTTAGCAACATCATATGACCCCTGTAAGACTTTTTAAGGACCCGCGGCCACCCTGTTTAAGGCTCAAATGTGAAGTACCATTTTATGATACGTTATTAAAGTTTTACTTAAACAAGTCATTCAAACATTTCTTGTAATTAGATTAACTGATGTCAGTCATGTTGTCATGTTTTGTGACATGTGTTTCTACATTTATAAATATAATTATACTAAAAAATGATAGTAAACTGCATTTACCTTCTGCCTTTTGTCGTTCTTTTGAGGTTTTTGGAGAATAGGGTCAATCCTGTAAAACAAATGTTTTGCAATGAGATTCATAACTTAATTTGAAATACACATTATCAACAGTAAGGTAGTGGTTGGCTGCTCTTAAGAAAATTAGCCAGTTACTACAAAAAAAAAAACATGGTTACTGTAGTTAAACCATGGTAAACACAAATGAACCATGGTATCAAACATTAATACATTAATGATATCTTATCTATGGTTTTTGTAGTAGAACTGTCCTATACACATGGCAATCAATCTGCCAAAAACATGGTTATTACACTTTACCATAATAAATCCATTAGGTAGGGGTGAAAAAGAAACTCGGCCCTTCTTCACTAACAATATTCCTCCGCCATTTTGAGTGAATCCGAATGATGTTTCAGCTGTGCTTTGGTAGAAATCAGGGCTCCCGGAAAATTTTACATTGAGTTTACAAGTTATAATTACAACTTATACAAAGAGATGGTTGCTTTTTACACACAGTAATGTTGTAGTTTCGACGATTCCGACATGGTGTAAACTCACCCAGAGCGACGCCTGATTAAAAATTCTTTCAACAGCCCACTGACGCTGCAGTGCAAAGGGATTTGTTCCATTACACCATTCTTGTTACAACTGCTGGACGACGGATAGTCTAGTAACTCGTTGTTTTCTGCAATTACTCACACTTAACATGCACATCACCCAAGTAAATAATGACGAACCAAACTCGACGGTTAACACAGCCCCTCCCCCTCATACACGGGCAAGCCATGCTGCATTAAAACAGGAATAATTGGCTCTTTTTACATACATTTCAAGTTGCCAATCTGTATTAACCATATTTTAGCTGAATATTTGGTGATTTGAAAGAGAAAAAAAAAACTAAACCAAGGTGATCCTAAAAATGCTTTCCCCTTCCAAAAAACAGCATGGCTGCAGCAGCATTTAAAAACTTACACCTTACGTTTTGTGGACCTGAAAACACTGCCAATATTTCATTAACTTTTAATAAATTACTACTTACCAGGATTTTTAAAGGAGTCTTGGTAGTTTTAGCCTCAGTTTTCTTCGGTTTTAGCCTCAGTTTTCTTCAGGGTTTCTACAGATATGAACAAGTGAAATGCAAGACCTTTTTATTAACACCTTACATATAATTTAAGACCTAACCCTGTACTGGAAATATACATTATATTACACACATATTTGTAATATCTATTTATTTTAATACGAAAAGAAAACTAAATTTCATCGCTGTCATAAATTATATTTATTACTACGATATACAGAAAACTTCTCCTATCAGTAGACAATATTCCACACAAAATATCCCCACAAAAATATCACATCGCCAAGATTTTTAGTGGTGTAAACAATTTATTCTGAAGCAATACTTTCATCAGTGTTATATCAGCTTTTACATACTTAAATTTGCATATTTTTATTTACCTTTATACAGGCCTATTTTTTTAACTTTTGAAATATATGCATCACATTTCATGTCAAATAACTACAATTTATCAATAAAATCTATAGGGCTGTTACTAGTCAGATTAAATAATTTACACTGCTACATTAAAACTGCAATAATTGATGTTTTGAGATTAATTTCTTAAATCCATTTATGAATGTACAAATACGAAAATGTTGCATACTTTTAAATGCATACTTTTAAATATATTAAAATACCAGTAGGTGGCAGTAAGTCACTTAATGAGTGAGTCTATTTCAACTGATTTGTTCAAAACGCTGAATCATTTAGTAGCAAAACACCGCCGAGTGTTGCTTATAGAATGTGCTGTGATCCTTTATTGGAACTATTTTCGTTGTGAAATAGAACAACTGTGTGAGTAATTGTAAGTAACTTATTGTAAGTAACTTAAATGGGTCATCGGATGCCCATTTTTCACAAGTTGATATGATCCTTTAGGGTCTTAATGAAAAGTCTATAATATACTTTGGTTAAAAATTCTCAATGGTAGTGTAAAATAACACCCTTTTTACCTTGTCAAAATCAGCTCTGCAAAAATCATCCTGTTCTGGTCGAGGTTGTTTTAAATGTTAATGAGCTCTGCTCTACATCCCAAAACAACAGAGGTCTGACTTTTACAGCTGGTCTGAGGTAAGAAGCTCATGTCAATCAACTATGGTGGGAGTGGCCTCTGTCATGTGACGCCACACCGACAGGCATTTGAGAATGGCTCAATTTGAAAAAGGGAATATTATTTTTACAGATTAATTAAAAACCACTGCATGGATTTTTATCATTATAGGGTAGATTTGTACATACACTGCCAACATACATTAATGTTCAAACAACATGTAAAAGTGAACTTAGCATCCGATGACCCCTTTAATAACTACTTGACTAACTACTTGTTTATTGACCTAAAATCAATGTAACATTTGCAATTGTGAAAATATTCAGCAAAATAGATCCCTTGTTATGTTACTGAGCTATATCATGTTATAAGTAAACTACACATTTTGAATTTTTATTTCAGTGTGTTTCTTCAGAGTTTCTTTATGTGTGCTGTTATGCTTGTTTGTTTTTAAATCTCACACAAAGAGACAGGCAGCATGATCTTGATACCAGAAATACACTATCCATTATCAATCGTTGTTTATGCTGAATGTATTAAAATAAGAATTATTATTCTTGCGTTTTGATGCTTCGCCAGTTATTTTTTTGTCTAAAACATTTTAATCTAGCTAGGAGGCTGATGGTCAGCAAGCTGTAGCTCAACCTATATGTATTGCTGTTATTATTGAGATCATTATATACAGAAAAAAAATGTAGTTGACCTGAATATTACTACCTGCTACTGTAATTCTGTCTGATAACGCAGTAACTACTGAGGCGGAGAGAAAGAAATCTTCGGACTGTCCAATGATTGTAAGCAGTCATTAGGTCTGTCAGACTTAAGATATTTTAGCGCTAATGCGACCAAAAATATTTAAGACCCATCGAAAATTAGACTTTTTAAGGCCTTATATTAGGAAAAACGTTATTTTAGACAATTTTAGGACTTGTTAAGGACCTGCAGACACCCTGTTCTCCTTGAGTGCATGGCTGCTGTGTCCATGTGATTACAATAGCCGCGGAACTTTTTCTTAAGTTAATGCAAAATACAAAAAATTGATAGAAAACAAGTAATAATTTTGGTTCTTAAAACTAACATGTCATGCTTTGTGATGTGTTTCTACTTTATAAATATAATTAAACTAAAAATTATACTTAACTGCACTTACCTTCTGCCTTTTGTCGTTCTTTTGAGGTTTTTGGAGAATAGGTTCAATCCTGTAAAACAAAAGTTCAACAGTTTTGCCATGAAATTCATAGTTTTACACTTAATTTGAAATACACATTAACAACAGTAAGGTAGTGGTTAGCTGCCCTTATGAAAATTAGCCATTGTTACTAGAAAAAAACATGGTTACTGTAGTTAAACCATGGTAAACACAAATGAACCATGGAAAAAGAAACTCGGCCCTTCTTCACTAACAATATTCCTCCGCCATTTTGAGTGAATCCGAATGATGTTTCAGCTGTGCTTTGGTACAAATCAGGGCTCCCGGAAAATTTTGCATCGAGTTTACAAGTTGTAATTACGACTTATACAAAGAGATGGTTGCTTTTTACACACAGTAATGTTGTAGTTTCGACGATTCCGACATGGTGTAAACTCACCCAGAGCGACGCCTGATTAAAAATTCTTTCAACAGCCCACTGACGCTGCAGTGCAAAGGGATTTGTTCCATTACACCATTCTTGTTACAACTGCTGGACGACGGATAGACTAGTAACTCGTTGTTTTCTGCAATTACTCACACTTAACATGCACATCACCCAAGTAAATAATGACGAACCCAACTCGACGGTTAACACAGCCCCTCCCCCTCATACACGGGCAAGCCATGCTGCATTAAAACAGGAATAAATGGCTCTTTTTACATACATTTTAAGTTGCCGAGCTGAACTAACCGTATTTTAGCTGAATATTTGGTGATTTGAAAAAAAAAACGAAGTCACAGTGATCCTAGAAAGGCTTGCCCCTTCAAATAGTTAACGTTCTTAACTACCACTACAAAACAGCATGGCTGCAACAGTATTTAAAAACTTAAAAACACCGAACGTTTTGTGTACTCGAAAACACAGTCAATATTTTGTTTTCAACTTGGATAAATGACTACTTACCAGCATGTTTTTTAAGGAGTCATGGTGGTTTTAGCATTCGTTTTCTTTCTTGTGAATAGCTGCAAATTTCCCCAGTCCTTGAGCGCGCGGTCGTTGTGTCCACGTGATTACAATACCCGCGAAACTTACTCAATTTCTTAAGTCCATGCAAAATACAAAAAAAAATGGATAGACAAGAAGTAATAATTTTGGTTCTTTAAACTGACAAGTTTAATTGCATCATTCTTAAATATTTTCATTCAAATGTACCAGAAACATTAAGGACATGTGACAAATATAATTTGTTAGTTAAATACTTGTTTTTTTTTATTAAAACATACTTAAATAGCACTAGTAAATTTAAGATAAAATAAACTGTGGGATTTTTACTCATTAATTTTAGTAAGCCCAGCTCAAATAATCTCTTTAATGATATTCAGAGAATTTATTAAGCTAATACAAGTTTTTATTTTTGTGATATTTACAAAGCCACTAAATTATTTTTTAGAGTGTGGTTTCATGAGCTGAGTTGCCTAAAATCAGGATTGGCGTTCCTAGAAGGCTCTAACTAAGCGTTTTATGAACTGAGGCTCTAACTTCATATGAAATGTATAAAACTTCTGACACATCTAGAAGTTTCTTTCTGGATTGTAAATGACATTTCTTTCATGCATGTGAAAGATTTTTAATGTGGGTCAGCTTTTTTCATGAAACTGCATGAACTAGCGTTTTCTGACTGAGAAAAGACGTTTTAGAGCGTTTCCAAGCATTCCTTGGTTTCATGAGCTGACATGCCTAAAAACATTTTTGGCGATCCTAGAAGGCCCAGACTAAGCGTTTTATGAACTGAGTCTCTAACTAAATTTCATATGCAATAAACTTCTAACACATTAAGAATTGTCTTCTGCATTGTAAATAACATTTCTTTCATGCATCTAAAACATTTTTAATATGGGTTAGCTTTTTTCATGAAACTGCATGAACTAGCGTTTTCTCACTGAGAAAAGACGTTTTAGAGCGTTTCCAAGCATGCCTTGGTTTCATGAGCTGAGTTGCCTAAAATCAGGATTGGCGTTCCTAGAAGGCTCTAACTAAGCGTTTTATGAACTGAGGCTGTAACTAAATTTCATAGGCAATAAACTTCTAACACATCAAGAATTGTCTTTCTGCATTGTAAATAACATTCCGTTCATGCATCTGAAACATTTTTAATGTGGGTCAACTTTATTCATGAAACTTCATGAACTTTCGTTTTCTGACTGAGAAAAGACGTTTTAGAGCGTTTCCAAGCATGCCTTGGTTTCATGAGCTAGGATGCCTAAAATCACTATTGGCGTTCCTAGAAGGCTCTAGCTAAGCGTTTTATGAACTGAGGCTCTAACTTAATATGAAATGTATAAAACCTCTGACACATCTAGAAGTTTCTTTCTGCATTGTAAATAACATTTCTTTCATGCATGTGAAACATTTTTAATGTGGGTCAGCTTTTTTCATGAAACTGCATGAACTAGCGTTTTCTGACTGAGAAAAGGCGTTTTAGAGCATTTCCAAGCATTCCTTGGTTTCATGAGCTGACATGCCTAAAAACATTTTTGGCGATCCTAGAAGGCCCAGACTAAGCGTTTTATGAACTGAGTCTCTAACTAAATTTCATATGCAATAAACTTCTAACACATTAAGAATTGTCTTTCTGCATTGTAAAATAACATTTCTTCATGCATCTGAAACATTTTTAATGTGGGTCAGCTTTTTTCATGAAACTTCTGAACTTCGTTTTCTGACTGAGAAAAGACGTTTTAGAGCGTTTCCAAGCATGCCTTGGTTTCATGAGCTGAGTTGCCTAAAATCAGTATTGGCGTTCCTAGAAGGCTCTAACTAAGCGTTTTATGAACTGAGGCTGTAACTAAATTTCATATGCAATAAACTTCTAACACATCAAGAATTGTCTTTCTGCATTGTAAATAACATTCCGTTCATGCATCTGAAACATTTTTAATGTGGGTCAACTTTATTCATGAAACTTCATGAACTTTCGTTTTCTCACTGAGAAAAGACGTTTTAGAGCGTTTCCAAGCATGTCTTGGTTTCATGAGCTGACATGCCTAAAATCAGGATTGGGCCCAGACTAAGCGTTTTATGAACTGAGGCTCTAACTTAATATGAAATGTATAAAACTTCTGACACATCTAGAAGTTTCTTTCTGGATTGTAAATAACATTTCTTTCATGCATGTGAAACATTTTTAATGTGGGTCAACTTTTTTCATGAAACTGCATGAACTAGCGTTTTCTGACTGAGAAAAGACGTTTTAGAGCGTTTCCAAGCATTCCTTGGTTTCATGAGCTGACATGCCTAAAAACATTTTTGGCGATCCTAGTGTCACGAATCTGGTCGGTGTCCCGCTGTCCGCCCGCCACCAGATGTCACTCTCACCCCATCATTACACTCTGACTCTTGTACCACTCCCCGGACTACATCTCCCGCCATGCATCACGCTGATTGCGTCTATTCATGTGACCAATCAGCAGCTCTATAAAAACCCCGGACTTTCCCCATGCAAACCACGGAGTATTGTGAGTTGTTATTGTGTTCTTTTGTTTAGCGTTTCCTAGTTCCCGTGTTCCTTGTTCCCAGTGTTTATTCCCCTCGCCTGGCTCCCCGTTCTCGACTGTACTGCCGCCTGCCTTTTCGGACTATCGCTCTTGTTTTTTGGTTAATTCTCCTAGCCCAGCCCCTTACGGATTACGTTTGCCACGGATCGACCCTCGCCTGTTTTACGGACTTCTATTGTGCATCGCCTACGTTAAACCTGTCTGCTATTGTTGTTTGACCCTGCCTGTACGACCATGTCTTTGTCTCGTCCCAATAAAAGCTCGCAAGTGGATCCGCTCGCCTCTCGCCTCTCTCTCCCCGTAACAGAATACTCCGTCACCACAGGATCCAGCAGCTTTCACCCCGGACATTCATCTGATATGGACACGGACATAATTCTCTGCAGGATTAAACAGAAATCACACACACTGGATCAATACACCCGTGAGTTTCTCTCTATATCAAACCATTCCACTCTCCCGGACTGTATAAAAATTGAGATTTTTTGCGACGGCGTGAACCAGCCCCTCCGCACACAATTGAGACGCGAGGGTCCGCGTTCGTCGCTCGAGGCGTTTTTGAACTTTGCACTGTTGTGTGTGGGTTCGCCGTGCACCGTGGGGGTCGCGCAGAGGGAACGCGACAACGCGGCAATGGCGACCGCGCGTCCCGCACATAAATTGGCGGTCATGCCGGAGCACGATCCCACGAACACGTTTGCCGCCTGGATCGCTCGTGAGATGGCGGCCGTGCAGGAGCGCGCTCAAGCTATGGCGGCGACAGCGGGGCCCGTTCACAAGATGGCGGCAGCGCCGGCGCGCGCTCACAAGATGGCGGCGACGGCGGAGCCCGGTCACAAGATGGTGGTGGAAACAGAGCTCCGTCACGTCACAGCTGCTATACCTGAGCTATATGGAGTTACTATCACCCCTATCTCAAGTCAAGTTACCGCCATCTTTCCTGAGCCACCGCACAAGATGGCTGCCACGCCAGAGCCACCGCACAAGATGGCCGCCGTCTCCAAGCCACTCCACAAGATGGCCGCCATTCCTGAACCTGTGGTCAGCACCCGGACGCCACCTGTGGTCATGATGGCCCACGTGCTGGACACACCTCTAGTGACGGTATGGGCAGCTAAAATGGCGCTCCTTCATGCTGCGGCGGCTACCCCAGAGTCAAGTCAAGCCAGGTCACAGCTGTGCCCCACGAGTCAAGCCAGGTCACAGCTGTGCCCCACGAGTCAAGCCAGGTCACAGCTGTGCCCCACGAGTCAAGCCAAGTCACAGCTGTTCCCCACGAGTCAAGCCAAGTCACAGTCGTTCCCCACGAGTCAAGTCACGCTACAGCTGTCGTTCCTGAGTCAAGCCATGTTGTTCCTGAGTCAAGTCACGTTACCGCTGTTGTTCCAGAGCCAAGTCAAGCTTCGGCCTCTGCTCCGGAGTCAAGTCAGGCTACAGCTGAAGCTCCCAAGTCCAGTCAAGCTCCCAAGTCCAGTCAAGCTCCCAAGTCCAGCAACGTCAAGCCAGCGCCCGCTAACGTCACGTCTGTCAAGCCAGCGCCCGCTAACACCACGTCTGTCAAGCCACAGCCTGCTCAGGACATCTCCGTCAGGTCACAGTCTGTTCACGTCATGTCTTCTGCTCCTGAGTCTGCACCCATCATGGCCGCCCTTCCTGAGGCGGTCGTTCCTGAGTCAAGCAACGTCACAGCCGTGGTTCCTGAGTCAAGTAAAGTCATTGATCTTCACAAGCCAGTTCAAGTCACCGCTGGTCTTCACGTGTCAGATCAAGTCACTGCTGATCTCCATGAGCCAAGTCAAGTCACCGTTGATCTCCATGAGTCAAATCAGGTCACTACTGATCTTCACGAATCAGGTCAAGCCACAACTGATCTTCACGAGCCAGGTCAAGTTATTGCTGACGGCCCAGAGTCTAGCCACGTCCCGCCTGACGGCCCAGAGTCTAGCCACGTCCCGCCTGACGGCCCAGAGTCTAGCCACGTCCCGCCTGACGGCCTAGAGTCTAGCCACGTCCCGCCTGACGGCCCAGAGTCAAGTCACGTCTCGTCTGACCGCCCAGAGTCAAGTCACATTATGTCTGCCAGTGTGATGACGATCACCATTCTCAGTATGTGGGCCGCACATTACACTCCAGAGGTCACATCTGTTCTCAAGTCTGCTCCAGAGCTCCCGTCTGATCTCAAATCTGCTCCAGAGCTCCCCTCACTTGGAGAAGCCATGCCAATGCCTCCTGAGGTGTCAGCCTTGGCTGTAGATCCTCCCACGGAGGCGGCATCCCTCTACAACCTCTCTGCTTCTCCCCTTATTCTGTCTGCCTCCTCTGTCTCTGCTGTTCCTAGGTCCCAGGCCATAATGCGGTTTCCTGCTCCAGAGCTCCCGCCTGGTCTCAAGTCTGCTCCAGAGGTCCCGTCTGGTCTCAAGTCTGCTCCGAAGGTCCCGTCTGGTCTCAAGTCTGCTCCGGAGGCCTTCCCTGTCGGAGAAGCCGCGCCAATGCCTCCTGAGGTGTCAGCTTCGGCTGTGGATCCTCCTAGGGAGGCGGCGTTATCCTGTGGTCTCTCTGCTTCTCCCCCTATTCTCTCTGCCTCCTCTATCCCTGCTCTCCCCAGGTCCCAGTCCATGACACGGGTTCCTGCTCAGCCCTGGAGGGCCCTGGCGCCTCCTGTTCCGCCCGGGAGGGCCTCGGTGCCCCCTGTTCTGCCTCCTGTTCCGCCCTGGAGGGCTCCTGCGCCTCCTGCTCCGCCTCCGCCTCCGCCCTGGAGGGCTCCTGCGCCTCCTGCTCCGCCTCCGGCTCCGCCCTGGAGGGCTCTTGCGCCTCCTCCTCCGCCTTCGGCTCCGCCCTGGAGGGCTCCTGCGCCTCCTGCTCTGCCTCCGCCCTGGAGGGCTCCTGCTCCGCCTCTGCCTCCGCCCTGGAGGGCTCCTGCTCCGCCTCCGCCCTGGAGGGTACCTGCTCTGCCGGTCCTGCCTCAATCACTGGGCCCCCCACATGGACCTGGCCCTCCAGCCCTCGCCCTGTCTCGCTCCCACCCCACCGCTCCCCTGGACTGTTGTTCTCTTAGAGCGTCTGGAAGCCGCTCCTTGGGGGGGGGCTATGTCACGAATCTGGTCGGTGTCCCGCTGTCCGCCCGCCACCAGATGTCACTCTCACCCCATCATTACACTCTGACTCTTGTACCACTCCCCGGACTACATCTCCCGCCATGCATCACGCTGATTGCGTCTATTCATGTGACCAATCAGCAGCTCTATAAAAACCCCGGACTTTCCCCATGCAAACCACGGAGTATTGTGAGTTGTTATTGTGTTCTTTTGTTTAGCGTTTCCTAGTTCCCGTGTTCCTTGTTCCCAGTGTTTATTCCCCTCGCCTGGCTCCCCGTTCTCAACTGTACTGCCGCCTGCCTTTTCGGACTATCGCTCTTGTTTTTTGGTTAATTCTCCTAGCCCAGCCCCTTACGGATTACGTTTGCCACGGATCGACCCTCGCCTGTTTTACGGACTTCTATTGTGCATCGCCTACGTTAAACCTGTCTGCTATTGTTGTTTGACCCTGCCTGTACGACCATGTCTTTGTCTCGTCCCAATAAAAGCTCACAAGTGGATCCGCTCGCCTCTCGCCTCTCTCTCCCCGTAACACCTAGAAGGCCCAGACTAAGCGTTTTATGAACTGAGTCTCTAACTAAATTTCATACGCAATAAACTTCTAACACATTAAGAATTGTCTTTCTGCATTGTAAATAACATTTCTTTCATGCATCTGAAACATTTTTAATATGGGTCAGCTTTTTTCATGAAACTGCATGAACTAGCGTTTTCTCACTGAGAAAAGACGTTTTAGAGCGTTTCCAAGCATGACTTGGTTTCATGAGCTAAGTTGCCTAAAATCAGGATTGGCGTTACTAGAAGGCTCTAACTAAGAGTTTTATGAACTGAGGCTGTAACTAAATTTCATATGCAATAAACTTCTAACACATCAAGAATTGTCTTTCTGCATTGTAAATAACATTCCGTTCATGCATCTGAAACATTTTTAATGTGGGTCAACTTTATTCATGAAACTTCATGAACTTTCGCTTTCTCACTGAGTAAAGACGTTTTAGAGCGTTTCCAAGCATGCCTTGGTTTCATGAGCTAGGATGCCTAAAATCACTATTGGCGTTCCTAGAAGGTTCTAGCTAAGCGTTTTATGAACTAAGGCTCTAACTTAATATGAAATGTATAAAACGTCTGACACATCTAGAAGTTTCTTTCTGGATTGTAAATAACATTTCTTTCATGCATGTGAAACATTTTTAATATGGGTCAGCTTTTTTCATGAAACTGCATGTACTTGCGTTTTCTGACTGAGAAAAGACGTTTTAGAGCGTTTCCAAGCATTCCTTTGTTTCATGAGCTGACATGCCTAAAAACATTTTTGGCGATCCTAGAAGGCCCAGACTAAGTGTTTTATGAACTGAGTCTCTAACTAAATTTCATATGCAATAAACTTCTAACACATTAAGAATTGTCTTTCTGCATTGTAAATAACATTTCTTTCATGCATCTGAAACATTTTTAATGTGGGTCAGCTTTTTTCATGAAACTGCATGAACTAGCTTTTTCTGACTGAGAAAAGACGTTTTAGAGCGTTTCCAAGCATGCCTTGGTTTCATGAGCTGAGTTGCCTAAAATCAGTATTGGCGTTCCTAGAAGGCCCAGACTGAGCGTTTTATGAACTGAGGCTCTAACTAAATTTCATATACAAAAAACTTCTAACACATCAAGAAGTGTCTTTCTGCATTGTAAATAACATTTCTTTCATGCATGTGAAACATTTTTAATATGGCTCAGCTTTTTTCATGAAACTGCATGAACTAGCGTTTTCTGACTGAGAAAATACGTTTTAGAGCGTTTCCAAGCATGCCTTGGTTTCATGAGCTAGGATGCCTAAAATCACTATTGGCGTTCCTAGAAGGCTCTAGCTAAGCTTTTTATGAACTGAGGCTCTAACTTAATATGAAATGTATAAAACGTCTGACACATCTAGAAGTTTCTTTCTGGATTGTAAATAACATTTCTTTCATGCATGTGAAACATTTTTAATGTGGGTCAGCTTTTTTCATGAAACTGCATGAACTAGCTTTTTCTCACTGAGAAAAGACGTTTTAGAGCGTTTCCAAGCATTCCTTGGTTTCATGAGCTGACATGCCTAAAAACATTTTTGGCGATCCTAGAAGGCCCAGACTAAGCGTTTTATGAACTGAGGTTGTAACTAAATTTCATATGCAATAAACTTCTAACACATTAAGAATTGTCTTTCTGCATTGTAAATAACATTTCTTTCATGCATCTGTAACATTTTTAATGTGGGTCAGCTTTTTTCATGAAAGTGCATGAACTAGCGTTTTCTGACTGAGAAAAGACGTTTTAGAGCGTTTCCAAGCATGACTTGGTTTCATGAGCTGAGTTGCCTAAAATCAGTATTGGCGTTCCTAGAAGGCCCAGACTGAGCGTTTTATGAACTGAGGCTCTAACTAAATTTCATATGCAACAAACTTCTAACACATCAAGAAGTGTCTTTCTGCATTGTAAATAACATTTCTTTCATGCATGTGAAACATTTTTAATATGGCTCAGCTTTTTTCATGAAACTGCATGAACTAGCGTTTTCTTACTGAGAAAAGACGTTTTAGAGCGTTTCCAAGCATGCCTTGGTTTCATGAGCTAAGTTGCCTAAAATGAGGATTGGCGTTCCTAGAAGGCTCTAAGTAAGAGTTTTATGAACTGAGGCTGTAACTAAATTTCATATGCAATAAACTTCTAACATATCAAGAATTGTCTTTCTGCATTGTAAATAACATTCCGTTCATGCATCTGAAACATTTTTAATGTGGGTCAACTTTATTCATGAAACTTCATGAACTTTCGTGTTCTTACTGAGAAAAGACGTTTTAGAGCGTTTCCAAGCATGCCTTGGTTTCATGAGCTGAGTTGCCTAAAATCAGGATTGGCGTTCCTAGAAGGCTCTAACTAATCGTTTTATGAACTGAGGCTGTAACTAAATTTCATATGTAATAAACTTCTAACACATCAAGAATTGTCTTTCTGCATTGTAAATAACATTCCGTTCATGCATCTGAAACATTTTTAATGTGGTTCAACTTTATTCATGAAACTTCATGAACTTTCGTTTTCTCACTGAGAAAAGACGTTTTAGAGCGTTTCCAAGCATGCCATGGTTTCATGAGCTGAGTTGCCTAAAATCAGGATTGGCGTTCCTAGAAGGCTCTAGCTAAGCGTTTTATGAACTGAGGCTCTAACTTAATATGAAATGTATAAAACTTCTGACACATCTAGAAGTTTCTTTCTGGATTGTAAATAATATTTCTTTCATGCATGTGAAACATTTTTAATGTGGGTCAGCTTTTTTCATGAAACTGCATGAACAAGCGTTTTCTGACTGAGAAAAGACGTTTTAGAGCGTTTCCAAGCATTCCTTGGTTTCATGAGCTGACATGCCTAAAAACATTTTTGGCGATCCTAGAAGGCCCAGACTAAGCGTTTTATGAACTGAGGTTGTAACTAAATTTCATATGCAATAAACTTCTAACACATTAAGAATTGTCTTTCTGCATTGTAAATAACATTTCTTTCATGCATCTGTAACATTTTTAATATGGGTCAGCTTTTTTCATGAAACTGCATGAACTAGCGTTTTCTCACTGAGAAAAGACGTTTTAGAGCGTTTCCAAGCATTCCTTGGTTTCATGAGCTGACATGCCTAAAAACATTTTTGGCGATCCTAGAAGGCCCAGACTAAGCGTTTTATGAACTGAGGTTGTAACTAAATTTCATATGCAATAAACTTCTAACACATTAAGAATTGTCTTTCTGCATTGTAAATAACATTTCTTTCATGCATCTGAAACATTTTTAATATGGGTCAGCTTTTGAGGAAGATTTTATTAACTAAAATATAGAGGAATTGTGTCCAAATTAATTTACTATTATAATTATAGTCCTACTTATATGTTGCTGGGCCAGCACATTCTGTGTTGATGTAAGAGGCCATAAGTATGGAAAAATAGCCAAGCCCATATGATTAATTTTTGGGCCCCACTAGCAGAGCCATATCTCTTATTATTTTAGGGGCCACTAAAAGGCCGTTAAGGAAAACCATCTGTTTCCCATGATAAGTGTTTACCTAAGGGACCCCTGCCCCAATGATTTAGGTGGACATGCTTGCGTGAGTAGACCAGTATAAAAGCTGTCCTCAACCAAGTAAAGATCAGTTCTCTATAGACAACTCGGCTTGATTGTTTCGGCAATAAAGTCTATCTTTTGGCATCAAAACCCAAGACTCAAGAGTAACTCTTTGACGGGGAAAGGGGAAACCACAACATAATTGGCGTCACGAACAGGATTTCGAAAGGACAGCGAGGTGGACCACGGCGAGCGGACTCTGGACGAGCAACACAACAACTTGGCCAAAGGTAAGCAGTTTTGCTTATATAGTTAGGTTGTGTTGTTTCCTACACTCTTAACCCGAATTAGTTGACTTTACTAGAAATTTGCGTGGAAACCCGTTGCACTAAACAAGATTAGTTTTTACAAATCTAAAACTAAACGGGTTAAGCTTTATAAACATAAAAATGTTAGTGGGTGCAGTAGACAAATCAGGTTTGCATTAGTAGTCTTTACTGAAAACCATTAGTTCACACTATTTTTTTTGATGTACAATTTATATTAAAAAATCGTATTGAATATTAATTCTATTGATAAATGTTATATTACATAATGCCTTATAATTAAGAAATAATACTAGTTAAAGAAATAAACTAACCGCATTCCAATGTTTTTATTGCTCATAAAAACAGGCAGTACAGTGTATTCATCCATGTATGAACTTGTCATACAAAAGACAAGTAACATTTTTTGACATACAATTCTTATTTGCTAGTCAACAACTGTACAAATTGCTTACAGTAACATGAACACATAGTATTCAACAATATGCCATATCCCTCTGAATGACTAAACATGCATTAAAACTGGATAAGCATTAAAACTTGAGTCAACTCTTTAAAACAAAGATGACTCCTGTGAATTTTAAACATTTTTACCACAGAAATCTGGTACAATTTAACTCTTTATTTTCTCTTTTAACCTCTTTCTCTTTTTAACCTCTTTCTCTTTTAACCTCTTCTAATTTAACTGGTTTAATTTAACTTACAGCAATGACAGGATATTTGGAACAAGAGAATCACCTCAGAGATTAATTTGTTTACATCAAGAACAGTAAACAGCCACTCCTGTCAAAATTAAATTGCAAGCTGGTTCTTTAATGTCTGTAACCTGGGCTTCAAGTCAGTGTGGCCCAACATTAGAAGTACCTGCTGGATGAACTGAAATGTGTTCTTCATTGGTTTGGGGTAGCTTAGATGAAGTGCATATGTAAGTCCAAAGAGAAGGCACATAGCCTTTGGCAAGTCTTTAATGCTTTTCATCACAACTTCTCCCTCGATGACAATCTTAAATGAGGCTGGATTGAGATGCAGAGAGGACGGAGACACAGCACCTTCACGCTCAACAAGGAGGATTCCAAGGTCAAGGTCTTGGAACACATGATCATCAGCAGAGTGCTAACAACAGAACACATTCAAGACATTAGTCATTAAATAACTATTAATTATGTTAAACAAATAGTCTAATGTATGAATTGGTTATGACTGCTTTTTCAACACTTCATTAAAAGGGTTAGTTTAAAAAAAAAAAAAAAAATCACTCACACGGTCAAAAGTTTGGGATCAGTAAGACTTGTAATGCTTTTATTAATTAATGCTTATATTTACTTGATCAAAAATACAGAAAAAAACAGTAATATTGCAAAATGTTTTTACAATTTAATATTTTTTTAATTTTAATATACTATAAAATGTAATTAATTTCTGTGGTGAATTTTCCTCAGCTGTTACTCCAGTCTTAAGTGTCACATGATCTTTCAGAAGTCATTCTAATATGATAAATTTATTATGTGATTTATCAATGTTGAACACTTGCTCCGTCAACTATTTTTGTGGAACCTGTGATTATTTTTTTCAGGATTCTTTGTTCAATAACAAGGTTAAAAAAAAAAAAAAACTGCATTTATTCAAAATATAAATCTTGTCTAACAATGTAAATTTGTGCTATCACTTTTTATTAAGTGAACACATTCTTGGTGAATAAAAGTATTAATTTCTAAAAAATAAAAATAAAAATAAAAAGTAATAATACTGACCCCAAACTTTTATTTATTCAAAACTTTTTTTTTTTTTTTTAAACCTTGTTATTGAACAAAGAATCCTGAAAAAAATAATCACAGGTTCCACAAAAATAGTTGACGGAACAACTGTTCAACATTGATAATTCACATAATAAATTTAGAATGATTTCTGAAAGATCATGTGACACTTAAGACTGGAGTAACAGCTGATGAAAATTAAGCTTTGCATCACAGAAATAAATTATATTTTATAGTATATTAAAATAAAATAAAAATTAAATTGTAAAAACATTTTGCAATATTACTGTTTTTTTTTCTGTATTTTTGATTAAGTAAATATAGCCTTGATGAGCATTAGATACTTTGATACTGTCACATATAAATTCACAAAACTTGCACTTCCACTGCATCTTCTCACATGGACCTGTGAAAACAGAGCATAAGTAAACTTTTAGAAAAAGTTGCAGATAAAATTCCACTGTAAAAGTTAGGCACCAAGTAATGATCTTGTATATTCCAAGTTTCGATAAGTTAACAGCTATATAAAAAATCACTAATGCAAAACTTAAAGTAGCATTTTTTCCAATTAGTTTAAAATAAAAAATACACACGCTAGAATTAGCCACATGGAAAGCACGTGTAAGTTACATGCATGGACCCTTAACGTTACATGCATGAGTGCAAACCAGCAGAAAAGTTAACGAAATAAACACGTTGCAGCTAAACTGTGAACATACAAAAACACTCTGGATAATGTTACGATATATGAAATGACAAAAAATAGCTGAATTAAATGTTAACGTTATATCTAAACCATGAACCGACAGAAAAAAAAGCGTCTATCTGCACATTAACACTTTGTCATCTTTTTAGAATTTAACATCGGTCCATATTTTGGGTTAGCACTTTTTTTCAGAAAGACATCTGCAGATAATACTCTTTATAAACTCACCGATTCACGTTGTTTTCAAAGATTAACCGTTGGCGCGTCAACCCATCTCTTCAGTGAAGCAGCTCTGCTCACGCGACCTGCTTCAAAAAGCCCCTCCCCCTTTTCAAAAACGTAACATACTGAGTGATGTCTTCTTAACTTGATCAGTGTAGTCAATTATTTGTCTAAATAGTGCAAACAACTACTATTTTTTAGCAGTGACAACTTTTTTTAAAAAAACAATAAAGAATACGTAATGACTCCTTACATTTTTTGGTTTAGACAAAATCCGGGTTAAGAGTGTAGAGTTTGCTTGTGGTGAGACACTTTACATCCTTCTAAATTTATCGGACTGTAATAATTGGAGGAAAGAGTTGAAAATAAAATGAAAATGGGTTTTGATTCCAAAAGCACTAAATGCATGCATTGATCTGTATTTTCGGTTGGGCTGGACTTGAGGAGAACAGTGAATTCAGATTTTCATATTTAAGTAGAATTAGATTAAAAGAGTTAAAAGAGAAGCGCTGGTAAGAAAGTCCTACAAGGGTAGGCAAAAGTCCTACAAGGGTAGGCACTGCAAAGGTTGCCTTTCCTTGAGTTAAGGTTATCAAGTGAAGACAGAGTGCAAACTTGTAAGTTCATTTATTAAGTCCTATGGTTAACGCTCTGTTGGGGTTAGGAAGTTACAGAGGGCTGGAGGAGTAGGCAAAAATCCCTGCAGCGTATTGCTTTTTTACTGTGTTGAGGAAAGTTTCAGTAAAAGAGCGAGTAGAACTGACAGGTCACTCAGGAAGAGTGTAGTCTATTTAAGTGTATGTGTGTGGATGATGACAGACTCTGCATCTTGTGAGCGGTGACTGCGGCCTCTCCTGTGTTTCACAGAGAGAGAGCGTAGTTGCTGCCTCGCTTGAGAGGAGTACATGGGCCCAAAATAAGGGACACGGTGTGAATGTATGAGCCCTGGAAATAAAGGGATATGGATAAATGAATGCTGAGCTCTAAATAATGAGTGACTTATATGAATTTTGTTCTAAATGAATATGAGATATGGCCTTTGAAGATTATTGTAGCAAGAGACCAATAAAAATAAGATATACATTTATTATTTAATGATTTATCATAATAGATGAATAAATGAGACTGCACGTGCTTAAAAATGTATATATTATATCTGAAGACGTCTAAAAATTGTATCTCGTTATCCCTGGGAGACAGTATGGAATTTAATCCATTACAGAGTTTCAAAGATTCGAGTTTGAATTAACTGAAAGATAACTTGTGGAGAGCAATGTTAAATGAAAGCAAGATTGGGTGACCAAATTAATAGAAATTTTGATACATAAGCCATAGACATTTCTCAATAAGAATGTAACTTTGGTGATTAAATATATGTAGGTTGGGAAATTCATTCACCATTACTAGATTATTCTGAACATCTATGTGAATTTAAAAGAAAATTATGATGATGGTTTTTACTATAGGCATGCCATGCTGTTGTAGAAAAACTATTATTTTGTTTAATTGTAATATTCTTAGATAATAAAGGTAGATTACTGCTGTTTTCTGCATTTAGCAAAGAAAAAACTGCTTGCTATTTTTCTGCAATGAAGAACTTGCTTTACTAAAATAGAATAAGGGAACTGCTGCTTTAACCAGATGAATGTTTTATATGGTAGGACCATTGAAAGATTTGGCTGAAAAGTAAAATTTGTATAAAGAGCTAATTGCTCAGATACAAGTTTGACTAAGGTCAATTTGATTAATGCGGTCTCTGAGTGTTAAAATTTCAGATGGCTTCTACAACAGTGCCTGGAAAAAAGGAAGCAATGTGCTGGAGTCTGTCTACCAGTGTGGGGAAGGGGCAAAGACAAGGCGGCAGAGAGAAGAAGAGGGAGGAGCTGATGAACTTTCCACCCCCCTCCAGAAAGAGGAGTGCATACTTCTGCATGGAGAAAGGCTGACTTAAAACAGGAAAAGGTGAATCTTTCACTTGAGACTTTTCCTGAGGATGAAGAGAATATCCTGAAATGCAAAACTGTGGCAGGAAAGCCAGACTGAGAGGAAGCAGAGAAACAACAAAGACCATACACCACGTCAGGCCATCACAGACTGACGACCCAGTGCAACAGACAAACAGCTTCAACAGATTAATGGTCTACACAGAAGAACTTTCATCACTTCCCATTGCAGGCAATTGGGCTGCATATCTAATGATCACTATAGAGACTGCTTCAAATTTGGTTATTATATTAGCTTAATTAGTATTGGTTATTCACTGGTCTCACAGCAGTTTTTTGAATTCTGTGTTTTAACTAACATTCTTGATCTGCTTTTCAACAGTTACCAGTCCAGCCTTAGGTCTTAAAGAAAAGGAATTTTGACAGACAGAAGCGAGTTCATGACTTACTGATCACACAAAAATGGAGCTGGATTTGGCATAGTGCCTAGAAACCTTGGTGGGAGACAGAGGCCTACATGGTGAAACAGTGTGGACCCTCAGAAATGAGAAACATATGGACCTGTCAAGGGTCTCGTTCTATACCAAAACAAGTCTGGGGGCCTCTCTCTTCCACTCTAGGGAGAAATTTATTATATACATAAGGTATAGAACACGCCTTAAAAAGCTGTATAAAAGGGGCAACGCAAGGAACTTAGTTAGATTTGCTCTGCAGAGGACTTCTCGGCTTTATTCTCTTTGTAAATAACGTCTATCATCTGAAATCAAGACCAAAGGCTCTGAGTGTGGTTCTTCAGCAGAATGGGCAGGAACCACCGCTATTTAATTAAACCAAGGAAATGTACAGCTGAATCGTCAACAAGAATGCTGAATTCTTATGAAGAAAACGTCTAACAGACAAAAATAGGGCTGATAAAATAAAAATATTGGTCACTCCATTTTGCTTAATGGTCATTTTCTAGGACTAGATTAAATAAGAATAATATGTCTGCAAAGTTCCAGAATTATGAAATCACAAATGTTGTCATCACTGGGGGTAACAAGATAGAAATTATTTTGGCCATGGATCCTAGATCATGTGGAGATCTCCAATCCTCTTTTTAGATAGCATGACTAAAATTCAAAGTAGACAAACACGTGACATTTGAGAAATTACAATCGGCTTTCTTAATTGCACAATACCTGAGCTAATTATTCCAATTAAAAATAATGTATTAAGTTTTGTTGAAAAAAGAGGTTACACAGCAGACCTATTATCACCAGACCTATACTTAGTAGAGTCTGATTACGAAAAGCTTACCCAGCAGGCACAGGACGTCAATATAATGTCAGATTGACGTTGGACCCCAACGTTGGACAGACGTGGTATTTTGGTTGAAAATGAAAATCGGGTTGACGTCAGATCCCAACGTCAGATTGACGTCAATCTCCAACGTTGGACAGACGTTGCATTTTGGTTGAAAATGAAAATCGGTTGACGTCAGATCCCAACGCGGTTGATGTCAGATCCCAACGTCAATTGACGTCAGTCTCCAACGTTGGACAGATGTTGCATTTTGGTTGAAAATGAAAATCAGGTTGACGCCAGATCCCAACGCCAGATTGACGCCAATCTCCAACGTTGGACAGACGCTGCATTTTGGCTGAAAATGAAAATCGGGTTGACGCCAGCTCCCAACGCCGGGTTGATGTCAGATCCCAACGTAATTGACGCCGGGGCCCCAACGTTGGACAGACGTGGTATTTTGGTTGAAAATGAAAATCGGGTTGACGTCAGATCCCAACGTCAGATTGACGTCAATCTCCAACGTTGGACAGACGTTGCATTTTGGTTGAAAATGAAAATCGGGTTGACGTCAGCTCCCAACGTCGGGTTGATGTCAGATCCCAACGTCGAATTGACGTCAGTCTCCAACGTTGGACAGAAGTTGCATTTTGGTTGAAAATGAAAATCGGGTTGACGTCAGATCCCAACGTCAGATTGACGTCAATCTCCAACGTTGGACAGACGTTGCATTTTGGTTGAAAATGAAAATCGGGTTGACGTCAGATCCCAACGTCAGATTGACGTCAATCTCCAATGTTGGACAGATCGCCAGTATCTTTGGTTAAAAATGAAAATCGGGCGATGCCAGATCCTTAACGTAGATTGACGCCAATCTCCAACGCTGGACAGATCGCATTTGGTTGAAATGAAAAATCGGTTGACTGTGAACCTAACGGCAGATTGACGCCAGTCTCCAAATTACTGGACAGACGCTGCATCTTTGCTGAAAATGAAAATCGGGTTGACGCCAGATCCCAAACGCCAGATTGATCGCCAGTCTCCAGCCGCTAACAGACGCTGCATTTGATTGAAAATGAAATCGGGTTGATCGCCAGATCCCAACGCCAGACTGATCGCCAATCTCCAACGCTGGACAGACGTTGCATTTGCTGAAAATGAAAATCGGGTTGACGCCAGAACTCAATCTAGCAGATTGACGGCCAGTCTCCAACACATTGGACAGATCGCTGCATTTGGTTGAAAATGAAACGGTTGACGTCAGATCCCAAATCGTCAGATTGATCGTCAATCTCCAACGCTGGACAGACGCTGCATCTTTGGCTGAAAATGAAAATCGGTTGACGCTAGAACCTAACGGCAGATTGATCGCCAGTCTCCAACATTGGACAGACGCTGCATTTGGTTGAAAATGAAATCGGGTTGATCGCCAGATCCCCAACGCCAGATTGACGCCAATCTCCAACGTTGGACAGACGTTGCATTTTGGTTGAAAATGAAAATCGGGTTGACGTCAGAACCCAACGGCAGATTGACGTCAGTCTCCAACATTGGACAGACGTTGCATTTTGGTTGAAAATGAAAGTCAGGTTGACTTCAGAACCCAACATTAAATTTATTTCAACCTCTAACATTGGTCAGACGTTGCATTACATTCCAACTGAAACTGGCCATTACCACATTTGTCATCAACCTATGAATACAAAAAGAAAAGAAGTTAAATGTCCAAATAATTTATTTATAGATAACACATTATGAACCGCTTGTTATAGTTTGTGTTAGGTTCGTCATATCTAATGTAGATGTCACACTGGTTCTACTGTGGTGCCAGATGGAAGATTATGGGCCTACCCAAACTGCTAGATTTTTGTCTTCTGGAAACACAACTGATACTGTATCATACAATTTCAAAACCTAAAACCTTCCTTGTGTTGATGCTACAATGCAGTGAGAATGTGAACATGTAGAAAAATCTCTAAACATTTACCTAGAGAGAACAACCAACAACTGATTGAGAAATTTATGACACTTATATGGTATCAAAAGCAATGTTTCGGGATGTTTCACACTATGAATTCAGTAATATCACCAGTCTGTCATAATTTTGCAAGGAGTAACACTGTAATTTTACAGATTTTTTCCTAGATTATTATGATCAAATGCATTCAATAAAGTGCTAACAAGTACTTAAGGTTCTGCAGAGAAACACTTCCTATTTTAAGGTTATTTAAAAAAAAATAAACCAAAAATTAAAGTGTTGAAGCATTCTCAAGATGTTAAAATAAAAGTTTTATTTTTAAAAGTCAAAATACAAAGTCTGTATACTGTACAAAACTGAAAATTTAATCATTCAGTTTTTGAAGAAAAACTGTATACATTTTAAATGAAATATATTTCAAATACATTTCAACATTTAAAATACTTTACCAATTAAAGGAGAAGTCCACTTCCAAAACGAAGATTCATATTTAATGTACTTGCCCCCTTGTCATCCAAGATGTTTGTCTTTCTTTCTTCAGTTCTAAAGAAATTATGTTATTTGAGTAAAACATTTCAGCCTTTTTCTCCATATAATGGACTGATATGGTGCCCCGAGTTTGAACTTCCAAAATACAGTTTAAATGCAGCTTCAAACGATCACAGATGTGGTTGTAAAACGATCCCAGCTGAGAAAGAAGGGTCTTATCTAGCGAAACGATCGGTTAATTTCATAAAATAATACAAATTATATACTTTTTTTAATATCAAACCCTCATCCTGACTTACTCTGCCTGGACTGTTTTTTTTCCGGTTCATGACAGTTAGGGTATGTCAAAAAATTCCCATCTCATGTTCTCCCTCAACTTCAAAATCGCCCTATATCGCTGCTTTTTTACCTTTTTGGTTGAGGGTGTTTGATCTTCTTTGCATGTTCACTTTGCAAAGACTGAGTCAGTACTTCTGCAGTGATGTAGGATGATTTTGAAATGATTTTAGAAGTTGAGGGAGAAAAAACTTTTGGAGTTTTTCGACATACCCTAACTGTCTTGAGCCAGAATACACAGAGTTCAAGGAGAGTGAGGCAAGACGAGTGTTTGAGATAACCGATCGTTTCATTTACGACCACATTCAGGATCGTTTAAAGCTGCATTTAAACTACATTTTGGAAGTTCACACTGGGGCACCATATCAGTCCATTATATGGAGAAAAATCCTGAAACGTTTTCCTCAAAAAACAATTTCTTTATGACTGAAGAAAGAAAGACATGGACATCTTGGATGACAAGGGGGTGAGTACATTATATGTGAATCTTTGTTTTGGAAGTGGACTTCACCTTTAACAGAACAATTTGAAGTTGATCAAAGAAGTTGAATTAAATATTCTGAACTGAAGAAATACAAAACATCTACAAGATTTACACTGTTTAAAATGACTATTGATTCTAAAACTTTCATTATTCATAAATGTAAATTAATGTAACCAGATTCCTCACAAACAGTTCTTAAGGAGGAACTGAAAAACTAAAAATTGCATTTTTATCCTACAAGTTAGGGTTAGTATCATGATGAGGTCATGATTTAACCTTTTTTTAAAACCTATTTTAGCTTGTATTTTCACAATATTTTCCCATATTTAACTAGCTCTGATAATATATGTGGACAAATATTACGTTGTATTTTAAAGAGGTAGTTCACTTCCAGAACTAAGATTTTATTAAATTATTTCATTAAAATTTACTCACCCCCTTGTCACCCCAGATGTTCATGTCTTTCTTTCCTCAGTCGTAAGAAATTATGTTTTTTTGAGGAAAAAAATTGGGAATTATCTTTATATAGTGGAGTTCAATGGTGCCCCCAATGGTGAACTTCCAAAATGCAGTTAAAATGCAGCTTTAAATGTCTCTAAACCAGGGCCCCTGGAGGGCCGGTGTCCTGCAGAGTTTACCTCCAACTTTCCTCAACACAGAAGTTTCAAGTATACCTAGAAAGACCTTGATTAGCTGGTTAGTTGGAGCTAAACTCTGCAGGGACACCGGCCCTCCAGGACCGGATCTGGTGACCCCTGCTCCAAACGATTCCAGCCGAGGAAGAAGGGTCTTATCTAGCAAAACAATTAGTCATTTTTGTAACAAATTGATAATTTATATACTTTTTAACCTCAAACTCAACTCCCATCCCATTTTCTTCCCCAACTTCAAAATCATCCTACATTGCTGCAGAAGTACCAACCCAGTGTTTACATGCAAAGAGTGAACATGCAAAGAAGATCAAACATTCTTTACAGTAAAAAAAAAAAAAAGAAAAGGTAAAACCGCGATGCAGGATGATTGTGATGTTGAAGAATAATGGGAATTTTTCGGCATATCCTAACCATATTGACATGGATTACACAGACTATGCATGTGCATCACAGAGATGAGACAAAACGAGCATTTGAGGTTAAAAAGTGAATAAATTGTCAATTTGTTTAAAAAAAATAATAGACCGGTTCGCTAGATAAGACCCTTCTTCGTCGTCTGGGTTTAGAACCATTTGAAGCTGAATTTTGGTTCAAAGTTCAAACGTGGGGGCACCATTGAAGTCCACTATATGAAAATAATCCCTGAAATGTTTTTTCTCAAGAAACATAATTTCTTATCGACTAAAGAAAGAATGACATGAACCTCTTGGATGACAAGGGGGTAAGTAAATTATCTATAATTATTTTTTTTTTCTAAAAGTGAACTTCTCCTTTAATCCTGAGTCCTAGCTACAAAAGTGTAATGATAAGTGTAATGATAAATCAAAACATACAAATAAAGGTCCATGATTCTGCACCAGACATGACAGGCACAGCAGATAAAGAGCAGTCCTTCAAAACTGAAGTAATCAGCCGGATCCTTGGTGCATCTGGAGGTAAAAAAAATAATAATAAGAAAAAAAAAAAGATGATTTATTTAAAAAAACGTAAAAATGAGAATTTCATTTATGTACCTTTTCTTTAAAAAACTGTTGACATTATGAGACATTCTGGCTAATTTAATGATCTAGTTGTAATCTAATAGTAATCTGAATGTCACTGGTTTGAGTCTCAGTACTGGAAATGTAGGTGAGTGAATGAACAGTGCCCTCTTCCACCCTCACTACCCATAACTGAGGTGTCCTTTGAGCAAGGCACGTAACTCCCACGGGCCCCACAGCAAAAAAGGCTGACCACTGCTCTAGGTGTGTGTTCTCTACTCACTGCTGTCTGTGTACTCTACTTTGAGATGGTATTTATAAGGAATATGAGTATTCACAACAATGAACACATTTTTCCAGATGTATCATAACAAAGTAAACAAATTTTGTACGCAGAAAAATGGCAATTAGCAAACCAAAAATTAAAAACAACTAATATTTTTTTATTAATTGCTATTTGCATGTATAATAATACCTGTATATTTATAATTAATATTATTATTAAGTTTACACTGTTTTTCTATCACAAGTGGGTGAAATGTCTAACAAATGTACTTGAGAAGATCATTAAATTTCTCATAATATCACACTTATCCACCTTATTCCTAAACGCGGAAGTAAGCCAATAGCCGCTGTAGGTTAATAACAAGAAGAACAACAACGTGCTGCAAACAGTAAAACTGTTTGCATTACAAACCAGTGTGTTCGTAATTAAGGGTGTGTTTACACTTGTCATGTTTGGTTTGATTAAAACAAACTTTGATGCGATTGCTCTGTTAGTGCGGTTCATTTGAGTAAGTGTGAACATTGCCATGTGAACCTTGGTGCACACTAGGGACGTCACAATACTCAATATAATATCAAACCGTTTGGTACAACATCCACAGTTCAATACACGCTTGTTAATTGCGGTTTTTCGGTTTTGCATTTAAAGAATTTCCTTGTTTTACAGTACTGTGCGAAAGTCTTAGGCCACTAGTATTTTCTTCAGCTACAAAATGGTATAAAGTCAGTTAAAGTCGGTCTTTTGCTGTAGTGTGTCAGTAGGAAATATCAGATTACATTTCCAAACATTCATTTTGCCATTAATCATAATAATCCAGTGAGATTTTTGTTTGCACAAGGAGTCTGACAACAGCGAGTGCTTTGCACAGAGATCTGATCTCATCATCATCCAGTCTGTCTGGAATGACATGAAGAAACAGATCAAACTCAGACAGACTAAATCCAGAAGAACTGTGACAAAGTCTCCAGGATGCTTCAAGAAACCTACCTGCAAAGCTGCAGCACTGTTAAAAGTTGTAGGCACTTGTGTAAAAATGCTGTAAAATGAGGATGCTGTCATAAATAGATTTTCTTTATCAATTACCTTCTATTAACTAAATGAAATCAACATTTGGTGCGACCATTCTTTG